>JACEEU010000731.1:1183578-1236078 GCA_016630915.1 Callionymus lyra | reverse complement strand
TAATACTACTGAGCCTTGTGGAGTAACACTACTGGGTCTTGTGGAGTAATACTACTGGGTCTAGCAGAGTAATACTACTGAGCCTTGTGGAGTAATACTACTGGGCTTGTGGAGTAATACTACTGAGCCTTGTGGAGTAATACTACTGAGCCTTGTGGAGTAATACCAATAGGTCTTGTGGAGTAATAGTACTGAGCTTTGTGGAGTAATACTACTGAGCCTTGTGGAGTAACACTACTGGGTCTTGTGGAGTAATACTAATGGGTCTCGAAGAGTAATACTACTGAGCCTTGTGGAGTAATACTACTGAGCCTTGTGGAGTAGAACTACTGGGTCTTGTGGAGTAATACTACTGGGTCTCGCAGAGTAATACTACTGAGCCTTGTGGAGTAATACTACTGAGCCTTGTGGAGTAATACTACTAAGCCTTGTGGAGTAATACTACTGAGCCTTGTGAAATAATACTACTGTGTCTTGTAGAGTAATAGTACTGATCTTTGTGGAGTAATACTACTGGGCCCTTTTGGAGTAATTCTACTGAGCCTGGTCGAGTAATACTACTAGGTCTTGTGGAGTAATAGTACTGAGCTTTGTGGAGTAATACTACTGAGCCTTGTGGAGTAACACTACTGGGTCTTGTGGAGTAATACTACTGGGTCTAGCAGAGTAATACTACTGAGCCTTGTGGAGTAATACTACTGGGCTTGTGGAGTAATACTACTGAGCCTTGTGGAGTAATACTACTGAGCCTTGTGGAGTAATACCAATAGGTCTTGTGGAGTAATAGTACTGAGCTTTGTGGAGTAATACTACTGAGCCTTGTGGAGTAACACTACTGGGTCTTGTGGAGTAATACTAATGGGTCTCGAAGAGTAATACTACTGAGCCTTGTGGAGTAATACTACTGAGCCTTGTGGAGTAGAACTACTGGGTCTTGTGGAGTAATACTACTGGGTCTCGCAGAGTAATACTACTGAGCCTTGTGGAGTAATACTACTGAGCCTTGTGGAGTAATACTACTAAGCCTTGTGGAGTAATACTACTGAGCCTTGTGGAGTAATACTACTGAGCCTTGTGGAGTAATACTACTGGGTCTAGCAGAGTAATACTACTGGGCATGGGGAGTAATACTACTGAGCCTTGTGAAGTAATACTACTGGGTCTTGTGCTGTTATAGTACTGATCTTTGTGGAGTAATACTACTGGGCCTTTTTGGAGTAATTCTACTGAGCCTTGTGGAGTTATACTACTAGGTCTTGTGGAGTAATACTACTAGGACTTGTGGAGTAATAGTACTGAGCTTTGTGGAGTAATACTACTGAGCCTTGTGGAGTAACACTACTGGGTCTTGTTGAGTACTACTACTGGATCTAGCAGAATAATACTACTGAGCCTTGTGGAGTAATACTACTGGGCTTGTGGAGTAATACTACTGAGCCTTGTGGAGTAATACTACTGAGCCTTGTGAAGTAATACTACTGGGTCTTGTGGAGTAATACTACTGATCTTTGTGGAGTAATACTACTGGGCCCTTTTGGAGTAATTCTACTGAGCCTTGTGGAGTAATACTACTGGGCCTTGTGGAGTAATAGTACTGGGCCTTGTGTAGTAATAGTACTGGGTCTTGTGTAGTAATAGTACTGGGTTTTTAGTAATAGTACTGGTTTTGTATAATTGAGTAATAGTACTGGGCCTTGTGTAGTAATAGTACTGGGTCTTGTGTAGTAATAGTACTGGGTCTTGTGTAGTAATACCACAGAGTCTCAGAGTAATACTCAATAATAAGCCATAAATGAATCTCTCAAAAGCTGGAGCTGCAAACTCAACACAATTGCTCGGGAACAACTTTGGATGAAACTTTGCTCTCAGCAGATTTGCCTGATTAAAAAGATACAGGCATGAAATATAAATAAGCTGCTGCTCTGACGCCGGTCCATGAAGACATGAAGCCTCGTCCTCTGCCCGGCTGTGAATGTTTAATGCGAGCGCCAAGATAAAAAACATGCTGCCTCACAGTGAATGGTGAGCCAGCAGGGCCACGTAAAAAGAGTCTGAAACTTTCCACGCTGGCATCGCGGCGGTGCTTCACTCGCCTTCCAGGACGGAGGGAGCGCGGCTTTAACGGCGTCCGACAGAAGGGTCTCTGCCGGCCCTCGCCAGCGCCAGTCATTCCGAGTCCCGCGCTCTTTACGACTCCCTCTGCTCCTTTCTTTGGAATATGAAAACATCAGCATATGGCGGCCGACAGCACCGAGGCTAAAGAGTCCATTTCCCCGAAGCCACATTGGGACGGGGGTGACATTCACGTCCGCCGCCGCCGCCCGGGACGCCACGGCGCCGGACAGATGGCGGCGCGCGAGGTGTGGCCGGTGGACCGTCGGGCGACGCGTCGCTCTCCATCACGGAGCGTCACGCGGCGACCAGGACGTGGAAATCTGTCGGTCGGCTGCCAACGGATCCGGTTCCTCCGAGCGCTCTTAAAAACCCGATGTTCCACGCCCATGAATTACTCCGTTTACGGTTAAAACGGCCACTTCCTGGGCGGCGTGCTCGCCTGCCACGCGGCAGATGGCGCTCAATATGGCGCACCTCTGCCCGGACAGATGCGGCACAGCACATCTCCGTGAGACGCAGGGTTTGGGAAAAGCTCGGGAACATCTGGACCCGCCGGTGACCGTCGAGCCGAGCCAAGTCCACCTCGACCAGGAAGTACATCAGCGCCGTCACCGTTGACGATTGAATTTAACAAATATTTAAACGACATCTTTTTCATTGATGTGTATTTTTAATTAAGCTTTTTTTTTAAAGAATTCAATTGAATAAATTCTACATTAAAAGCTTGGATTTCCTTTATTGATATCAAATATAATATAAAAGTTTGTATTTTAAAAGTTTTAATTAGATTTAAAAATTTGAATTATTTTTCTTTATTCTCATTCCAATCATTAAAACAAATACAAGTTTAAATTCAATATGTTATTTTTATTAAAAGTATTTTAAATAAAATATAAAAATGTTTTTTAACATATAATAGTGACACCAGGGGTCAGAGGTCATGAGTCACGTGATCATCTACGTGTCGCACGATTGGCTGTATGTTGGATCAGTAGCTCGGTGCTCTATTGCTAATGTCTGTGACTCTATTATACCAACGTTTTATATTTATATTTTGCATTTTTGAATGATTACAAATAAAATATCAAACTCTATGAGTTAAAAAAAAGTGATTCATTTTAAAACTATTGACAAAATGTAATTCAATAACAACTATAACTATAACTATATATACAACTATATATATTTATAACTATAATGACGGACAAACTTCGCTCACATCTTCATCACGGGTGGAGTTTGATTGACAGACGAGGAGTCCAGCCGTCCTCAGTGAGAGCTGTCAATCAAATGTTCCGTGGACTGGAGTGTCCCGACGTGAGCCTGTCATGGCCGACTGCACCGAGCAACATTCCCAGCGCTCAGGGGTCGAGGCGACGGACCGACTGTGGAGAGAAAAGTGATCTTTGTTGAAACTGTTTTTTCAACATTTGAAAAACAGGTTTTTATCACAAAACGATTCTTATCACCGAACATTCCAGACGTTAAGAGAGAAATAAATCCACGTGGAACAAACATCACAGACATGAAGATGCATTTAGGAAACATGTGGAAGAATCGCATCAGAAGATTCTATTGAACATTTTTCATTATTGATCAAAGTGTTTTTTAACAATAGATTCAATTCTACTTTAACATTTGAATGATTTTAAAAGGGATTTATTTGTATTTTAATAAGTTCATTCATTCATTCATTCATTTTCTACTGCTTTATCCCGGGGTCAGGGGTCGCGGGGAGACTGGAGTCTATCCAAGTATCATAGGGTGAGAGGCAGGGGACACCCTGGACAGGACCCAGTCTGTCTCAGGACACACAAAGACAGACAACCATTCACACACACACTCATATCTACGGACCATTTCCCAAAGTTCTCAATCCACCTCTGTATGTTTCTGGACTGTGGGAGGAAACCGGAGTGTCCGGAGTAAACCCACACAACACAGGAGAACAAACTAACTACACACTGAAGGGTCACAAGTTGGCTCGACCTGGAAGTGAACCAACAACTTTCTTGTGATGAAACCACAGTTTCTGTCAACAAAGTATTAAAAACAAACATTTATTTTGTTTGAAAGACGCACAAGATTCTAAAGAAAGACGACGAGACGATGTTTCGTGTTTCGAAGGCAAACGTTGAAAGATAAACACAATAAACATAATTACCTGCAGCAACGAAGCAATTAAACAATGAAAGAACAATTTCACACACGAACACACACAGGTAATGAGGCTCACGCTCGGATGACGGACAATCAAAGATAAAAACAACCAGTCAAACCAGTTGAAATTAAGATTTTGAAAATATGTAGAATTCAAAAGAAAAGTGAGAAAAACAAAGTAAAAGTTTATAACATTTAAAATCTATTTGACTCGAAGGAAACATTTGTATTTTTAGATTCTTGTTTGAATGTTTGTGAAGCAACAACAAATAAGTTCAGAAGAAAAAGAAAATACTTTCTTCAGCTTCTTCTTAATCTTAGTTAGTGATGAACGTGTCGATGAGTTTAATCCGTGAAGACGTTGAATTTAACTTGACAGGAATTGAACCGTCGAAGATGTTCATTTTTGAGTATTTATTATTATTTTACAAACATGATTAAAGGCCTTCAATGATCCTTCGTCGTTTCTCTTTTTAAAAATGACGTTTAAAAGAATGAGCCGCTGACGTCAAAGTTAGCTTCAATGCTAACGTCTTTGTAGCTTCTTTAAGTCGAGCTTCGACAAATATTCAAAAATGTCCTGAAAGTAACACTTTTGATACAGAAGTGGATTCAGTATTTATAGCTATAGATATGTATATATATATATATATATATACATTTATAAAGTCTTGGAATTTAATGAGATTATTAATCCTTGTTTGTTTTTAGCCGCGTTGCTAATGAAGCTACATTTTGTTCACATGCTAACACTTTATTTGAGAAAACACAAAAATCTTGCAAATTTTCTATGCATCTTTTAAGATTAAAAAAAAACTGTTTACTTCTATCCAGATGTTTTCCAATAAAACGTCAATTAAAAGTTTGTTTTGATTCCTTTATTAACAATCAAATCATTTCTTCTTAGTTTTCCTTCATTAAAATACAGGAGTTTTCACTGAGTTTCTCCCTTTAAAACTAATATTTCTCACCTCAGGACAAACATTTCTTTTTACTTTAAATCTACTTGTTTTGAGTTGATAACTTATGTCAGAGTTGATTGACAGTTTTTTTTTCTGATGATTCTAGTTTTGATTGATACACAACATTGTGTTGTTTTCCAGTAGATGCAGCGTTTTTGATTATAGTTGAAAATTGTTTGATTATAGTTGAAAATTGTTTGATTATAGTTGAAAATTGTTTGATTATAGTTGAAAATTGTTTGATTATAGTTGAAAATTGTTTGATTATAGTTGAAAATTGTTTGATTATAGTTGAAAATTGTTTGATTATAGTTGAAAATTGTTTGATTATAGTTGAAAATTGTTTGATTATTAGTTGAAAATTGTTTGATTATAGTTGAAAATTGTTTGATTATAGTTGAAAATTGTTTGATTATAGTTGAAAATTGTTTGATTATAGTTGAAAATTGTTTGATTATAGTTGAAAATTGTTTGATTATAGTTGAAAATTGTTTGATTATAGTTGAAAATTGTTTGATTATAGTTGAAAATTGTTTGATTATAGTTGAAAATTGTTTGATTATAGTTGAAAATTGTTTGATTATAGTTGAAAATTGTTTGATTATAGTTGAAAATTGTTTGATTATATTTGAAAATTGTTTGATTATAATTGAAAATTGTTTGATTATAGTTGAAAATTGTTTGATTATAGTTGAAAATTGTTTGATTATAATTGAAAATTGTTTGATTATAGTTGAAAATTGTTTGATTATAGTTGAAAATTGTTTGATTATAGTTGAAAATTGTTTGATTATAGTTGATGATAGTTGAAAATTGTTTGATTATAGTTGAAAATTGTTTGATTATAGTTGAAAATTGTTTGATTATAGTTGAAAATTGTTTGATTATAGTTGAAAATTGTTTGATTATAGTTGAAAATTGTTTGATTATAGTTGAAAATTGTTTGATTATAATTGAAAATTGTTTGATTATAGTTGAAAATTGTTTGATTATAGTTGAAAATTGTTGGATTATATTTGAAAATTGTTTGATTATAATTGAAAATTGTTTGATTATAGTTGAAAATTGTTTGATTATAGTTGAAAATTGTTTGATTATAATTGAAAATTGTTTGATTATAGTTGAAAATTGTTTGATTATAATTGAAAACTGTTTGATTATAGTTGAAAATTGTTTGATTATAGTTGAAAATTGTTTGATTATAGTTGACTGTTGTCAGACCATGAATAGATCTGAAAGTAAGAACCAGAATTTTAAAATGATCCTGAAAGAAACTGGCAGCCAGTGAAGAGTTTGAAGGAGAAATGTGAGTTCTTCTACTAGAGCAGCCAGTGAAGAGTTTGAAGGAGAAATGTGAGTTCTTCTACTAGAGCAGCCAGTGAAGAGTTTGAAGGAGAAATGTGAGTTCTTCTACTAGAGCAGCCAGTGAAGAGTTTGAAGGAGAAATGTGAGTTCTTCTACTAGAGCAGCCAGTGAAGAGTTTGAAGGACAAATGTGAGTTCGAGCACCAGTAAGAGTTTGAAGGAGAAATGTGAGTTCTTCTACTAGAGCAGCCAGTGAAGAGTTTGAAGGAGAAATGTGAGTTCTTCTACTAGAGCGGCTCAGAATTCTGGCTGCAGAGTTTAGTATGAACTGCAGGCGAGAAGATCCTTCTGGTTTAGACATGAAAACAAACTGTTACAATAGTGTAAACGACACAAACACATGGATTATAAGATCATGTTGTGACAACATTTTACTAAGTTTAGAGATTTTTCTCAGTTGAAACAGTTTGTGTCAGTTTTGTTCAGTGTTGAACTAGAGACATGACTTTATCAAATACAACACCAGGTTTCTCAGTTTGACAGACTGACCTAAGTCACAAGTACTGACTCGACCCTGAACTTTATCAACAGCAATAACCAAAGTTTCCGTTTTGTCCACATTTAGCTGCTTTTCATTTATTGTTTTATTTCTTGTTCACCAGAGTCACATTGTTAAATGAGGACCACAAGGCGGAGACAGGCAGGGGTTCCACACAAAAGGGTAAATTGTTAAAAATAGTTTGATTCTAGTTGAAAATTGTTGGATTACAGTTGAAAATTGTTTGATTATAGTTGAAAATTGTTTGATTATAGTTGAAAATTGTTGGATTATAGTTGAAAATTGTTTGATTATAGTTGAAAATTGTTTGATTACAGTTGAAAATTGTTTGATTCTAGTTGAAAATTGTTTGATTCTAGTTGAAAATTGTTTGATTATAGTTGAAAATTGTTTGATTATAGTTGAAAATTGTTTGATTATAGTTGAAAATTGTTTGATTATAGTTGAAAATTGTTTGATTATAGTTGAAATTGTTTGATTATAGTTGAAAATTGTTTGATTATATTTGAAAATTGTTTGATTATAGTTGAAAATTGTTTGATTATAGTTGAAAATTGTTGGATTATAGTTGAAAATTGTTGGATTATAGTTGAAAATTGTTTGATTATAGTTGAAAATTGTTGGATTATAGTTGAAAATTGTTTGATTATAGTTGAAAATTGTTGCACAGTTGTGTGAGTCCACAGTTGTGTGAGTCCACAGTTGTGTGAGTCCACAGTTGTGTGCGTCCAGATGTGTATCAAGTCTACGATGGTGTCGTGATCCGAGGACGAAGGCGGTTCGAGGCGGTGTCGACCCGACAACCCTCTGCTTGAATGATTCGTGATGTGTGTCAATATTGTGGTCATAGTAACCATATGGTGGCTCTGGCTCAGACACAGGCCATTGTTGCGCTGAGAAATATTGTGTATCCCTGCGAGCGCTGGAGCCAGCGGAGGCAGGAAGTGTTGTCGGACTGACAGGGACATTGTGCGACTGAATGGGGAAGTCGAGCGTCGCGGACCCAGACAGAAAGTCTTGACCCTGCTTGAAAAAGGCTGATTCGACATGGTGCCTGCAGACGCCCCCGCCATCAGAACCTCCCCCATCAACACCCCCCATCAACACCCCCCATCACCCCCATCAACACCCATCACCCCCATCAACATCCCCATCACCCCCATCAACACCCCCACCTGAGAACACAACAAGACCACTTAACTCAGTGACGCCTCTTCAGTGACCGCTTGAAAACTTGTTCATGTTTGAAATGTTCACATTTATATACAGTTATTGTTTTTCATTTTTAATTACAAGTTCACGAAACATTATATTAAGACATAAAATACTCGTGTTAATAACATACATCAACAATAATAACAAAAACAGTAATAATGATTATAAAATAAAGTACAAGTTTTACAATAAATGTAAACAAATATACACAATAAAAGTAATGAGAAAATTAACTTTTGATTTATTGTAATGTTATTTAATGTAAATGATTCTAAATTATTCAATTCAATAATTTCTGTATTGAAAATATTTGTTTTCATTGAATAATTATATTAAATACTTTATACATTAAGATGTAGAATTTTGTGTAATTGTTAAACATTATTTAATAAATTAAATATAAATTAATATTTGATCTTTTAAAAAAAAATAGAGTTTGATCTTCTAAATCCAATCATTTACCAACAAATGTTCAAAGTTCAATATTTCTCAACGTATAGACGTTTAAATTCAATATAATAGAGTCTCCAGACCAAACCAACAGATCTCAGAGCTACTGATCAAACTGACAGCCAATCATGAGACGAGCAGACGATCATGTGACGAGCAGACGATCATGTGACGAGCAGACGATCATGTGACGAGCAGACGATCATGTGACGAGAAGACGATCATGTGACGAGCAGACGATCATGTGACGAGCAGGCGATCATGTGACGAGCAGACGATCATGTGACGAGCAGGCGATCATGTGACGAGCAGACGATCATGTGACGAGCAGACGATCATGTGACGAGCAGACGATCATGTGACGAGCAGACGATCATGTGACGAGCAGACGATCATGTGGCGAGCACGATCATGTGACGAGCAGACGATCATGTGACGAACAGACGATCATGTGACGAGCAGACGATCATGTGACGAGCAGACGATCATGTGACGAACAGACGATCATGTGACGAGCAGACGATCATGTGACGAGCAGACGATCATGTGACGAGCAGACGATCATGTGACGAACAGACGATCATGTGACGAGCAGACGATCATGTGACGAACAGACGATCATGTGACGAGCAGACGATCATGTGACGAGCAGACGATCATGTGACGAGCAGACGATCATGTGACGAACAGACGATCATGTAACGAGCAGACGATCATGAGACGAGCAGACGATCATGTGACGAGCAGACAATCATGTGACGAGCAGACGATCATGTGACGAGAAGACGATCATGTGACGAGCAGACGATCATGTGACGAGCAGACGATCATGTGACGAGCAGACGATCATGTGACGAGCAGACGATCATGTGACGAGCAGACGATCATGTGACGAGCAGACAATCATGAGACGAGCAGACGATCATGTGACGAGCAGACGATCATGTGACGATCATGTGACGAGCAGACGATCATGTGACGATCATGTGACGAGCAGACGATCATGTGACGAGCAGACGATCATGTGACGAGCAGACGATCATGTGACGAGCAGACGAGCAGACGATCATGTGACGAGCAGACGATCATGTAACCGACGAAGGATCATGAGACGACACGCATCATGTGACGAGCAGACGATCATGTGACGAGCAGACGATCATGTGACGAGCAGACGATCAGGAGACGATCAGTGACAGGCATCATGTGACGAGCAGGACGATCATGTGACGAGCAGACGATCATGTGACGAGCAGACGATCATGTGACGAGCAGACGATCATGTGACGAGCAGACGATCATGTGACGAGCAGACGATCATGTGACGAGCAGACGATCATGTGACGAGCAGACGATCATGTGACGAGCAGACGATCATGTGACGAGCAGACGATCATGTGACGAGCAGACGATCATGTGACGAGCAGACGATCATGTGACGAGCAGACGATCATGTGACGAGCAGACGATCATGTGACGAGCAGACGATCATGTGACGAGCAGACGATCATGTGACGAGCAGACGATCATGTGACGAGCAGACGATCATGTGACGAGCAGACGATCATGTGACGAGCAGACGATCATGTGACGAGCAGACGATCATGTGACGAGCAGACGATCATGTGACGAGCAGACGATCATGTGACGAGCAGACGATCATGTGACGAGCAGACGATCATGTGACGAGCAGACGATCATGTGACGAGCAGACGATCATGTGACGAGCAGACGATCATGTGACGAGCAGACGATCATGTGACGAGCAGACGATCATGTGACGAGCAGACGATCATGTGACGAGCAGGCGATCATGTGACGAGCAGACGATCATGTGACGAGCAGACGATCATGTGACGGCAGACGATCATGTGACGATCATGTGACGAGCAGACGATCATGTGACGAGCAGACGATCATGTGACGAGCAGACGATCATGTGACGAGCAGACGATCATGTGACGAGCAGACGATCATGTGACGAGCAGACGATCATGTGACGAGCAGACGATCATGTGACGAGCAGACGATCATGTGACGAGCAGACGATCATGAGACGAGCAGACGATCATGTGACGAACAGACGATCATGTGACGAACAGACGATCATGTGACGAGCAGACGATCATGTGACGAGCAGACGATCATGTGACGAGCAGACGATCATGTGACGAGCAGACGATCATGTGACGAGCAGACGATCATGTGACGAGCAGACGATCATGAGACGAGCAGACGATCATGTGACGAACAGACGATCATGTGACGAGCAGACGATCATGTGACGAGCAGACGATCATGTGACGAGCAGACGATCATGTGACGAACAGACGATCATGTGACGAGCAGACGATCATGAGACGAGCAGACGATCATGTGACGAGCAGACAATCATGAGACGAGCAGACGATCATGTGACGAGAAGACGATCATGTGACGAGCAGACGATCATGTGACGAGCAGACGATCATGTGACGAGCAGACGATCATGAGACGAGCAGACGATCATGTGACGAGCAGACGATCATGTGACGAGCAGACAATCATGAGACGAGCAGACGATCATGTGACGAGCAGACGATCATGTGACGAGCAGACGATCATGTGACGAGCAGACGATCATGTGACGAGCAGACAATCATGAGACGAGCAGACGATCATGTGACGAGCAGACGATCATGTGACGATCATGTGACGAGCAGACGATCATGAGACGAGCAGACGATCATGAGACGAGCAGACGATCATGTGACGAGCAGACGATCATGAGACGAGCAGACGATCATGTGACGAGCAGACGATCATGTGACGAGCAGACGATCATGTGACGAGCAGACGATCATGTGACGAGCAGACGATCATGAGACGAGCAGACGATCATGTGACGAGCAGACGATCATGTGACGAGCAGACGATCATGTGACGAGCAGACGATCATGTGACGAGCAGACGATCATGTGACGAGCAGACGATCATGTGACGAGCAGACGATCATGAGACGAGCAGACGATCATGTGACGAGCAGACGATCATGTGACGAGCAGACGATCATGTGACGAGCAGACGATCATGTGACGCGCAGACGATCATGTGACGAGCAGACGATCATGTGACGAGCAGACGATCATGTGACGAGCAGACGATCATGTGACGATCATGTGACGAGCAGACGATCATGAGACGAGCAGACGATCATGAGACGAGCAGACGATCATGTGACGAGCAGACGATCATGAGACGAGCAGACGATCATGTGACGAGCAGACGATCATGTGACGAGCAGACGATCATGTGACGAGCAGACGATCATGTGACGAGCAGACGATCATGAGACGAGCAGACGATCATGTGACGAGCAGACGATCATGTGACGACAGCAGACGATCATGTGACTCTCAGCCGATCATGTGACGAGCAGACGATCATGTGACGAGCAGACGATCATGTGACGAGCAGACGATCATGAGACGAGCAGACGATCATGTGACGAGCAGACGATCATGTGACGAGCAGACGATCATGTGACGAGCAGACGATCATGTGACGCGCAGACGATCATGTGACGAGCAGACGATCATGTGACGAGCAGACGATCATGTGACGAGCAGACGATCATGTGACGAGCAGACGATCATGTGACGAGCAGACGATCATGTGACGAGCAGACGATCATGTGACGAGCAGACGATCATGTGACGAGCAGACGATCATGTGACGAGCAGACGATCATGTGACGCGCAGACGATCATGTGACGAGCAGACGATCATGTGACGAGCAGACGATCATGTGACGAGCAGACGATCATGTGACGAGCAGACGATCATGTGACGACGTCGAAGCTCACGATCAAGTCGTTCTGTGATCTGTTGGTTTTGTCTAGTTGTGATAATATTAACATCACATTTAAAAGAGTAAATTATATTAAATAAACAATTATTTAAAAATAATCATTCAGTGCTTTATCCCTTGTGTTGTCTCTGGGTCAAAGGTCAGCGACCTCTCTGGCTTCCATAAATACATATGCAGTGGTGGAGGTCGTTGACCTTTGACCCACATAGACAACACAAGGGATCCAAAAAAACAGCAACACTTGAATAAAAAGTTTCCATCTTGGAAAGGTTTAATTGAACGTAACGACTGACGCACTTTCACACCAAACTACTCTTGAACTTGAACATGTTTGACACGAAGATGTGATGCTGGAGCGACAGACTGTAAACGAGGCTGTGATCGTAGAGTCGAGTCAGAGTCGCGTCGCCTCGCATCACCAGAGGAGTTATAGACATTAGCGTCGCACATTAGCAAGCTGTGGCGCACACTTTACACACTCTACACTGGCGACAACACACTCCACACCAGCGACAACACACTCCACACCAGCAACAACACACTCAACACCAGCAACAACACACTCACACACACTTCACACCAGCAACAACACACTTAACACCAGCAACAACACACTCACACACACTTCACAACAGCAACAACACACTCAACACCAGCAACAACACACTCCACACCAGCAACAACACACTCCACACCAGCAACAACACACTCACACACCAGCAACAACACACTCCATACCAGCAACAACACACTCCACACCAGCAACAACACACTCACACACACTCCACACCAGCAACAACACACTCAACACCAGCAACAACACACCCCCACACTTACACCACCCACACTCACACACACTTCACACCAGCAACAACACACTCAACACCAGCAACAACACACTCCATACCAGCAACAACACACTCACACACACTTCACACCAGCAACAACACACTCAACACCAGCAACAACACACTCCACACCAGCAACAACACACTCCATACCAGCAACAACACACTCCACACCAGCAACAACACACTCACACACACTCCACACCAGCAACAACACACTCAACACCAGCAACAACACACTCCACACACTTAACACCAGCAACAACACACTCACACACACTTCACACCAGCAACAACACACTCAACACCAGCAACAACACACTCCACACCAGCAACAACACACTCAACACCAGCAACAACACACTCCATACCAGCAACAACACACTCACACACACTTCACACCAGCAACAACACACTCAACACCAGCAACAACACACTCCATACCAGCAACAACACACTCACACACACTTCACACCAGCAACAACACACTCAACACCAGCAACAACACACTCCACACCAGCAACAACACACTCAACACCAGCAACAACACACTCACACACACTTCACACCAGCAACAACACACTCATCACCAGCAACAACACACTCACACACACTTCACACCAGCAACTACACACTCCACACCAGCAACTACACACTCCACACCAGCAACTACACACTCCACACCAGCAACTACACACTCCACACCAGCAACTACACACTCCACACCACAACTACACACTCCACACCACAACTCACACTCCACACCACAACTACACACTCCACACCAGCAACTACACACTCCACACCAGCAACTACATACTCCACACCAGCAACTACACACTCCACACCAGCAACTACACACTCGCACACACTCCACACCAGCAACTACACACTCCACACCAGCAACTACACACTCGCACACACACATCTGACTTTAATGGCCGACATTGAATTGTTAACGAGCTGTTTAGCAGATGAAATATTGAAAGTTTATGTCGCGCAGCAAACTCTGCGACGACGAGATCAATCACGAGCGTAACGAGGCTCTGGAGGAAACACGGAGAAGATTCCACGTTACGAAGAGCAGCGTAAATCTGTTCCATAACTTCTTCTCTCCATCATCCTCCTCTTTCTTCACCAGTCGCTCCGTCACTCTTTAACTGGAAGAAAAGAATCTCAAACAGACGTCGTCTCGTCTTCATGCTGATGATGAAGCTCAACATCGAGATGTTTCTGGATCATCTTTGTCTGGAGAACGAAGATGATCCAGGAAATCAAGACGCTCGTCCTGCAGGTGAAGAGAAAGAAGAGCGAGTAGAAAGACCTGAAATAAGACGATAAGACGTTTCATTTAATGTGTTTAGATTTAATGTACACAGAAATACATATGAACTAAAATATTTATAGTTGATTATAGTTGAAAATTGTTGGATTTTAGTTGAAAAAAAGACCTCAGAGCCCGAGCTGGGGTGTAAGTCTGGATCAGATCACTGATGGAAGGTCTGACCATGAATAGATCTGAAAGTAAGAACCAGAATTTTAAAATGATCCTGAAAGAAACTGGCAGCCAGTGAAGAGTTTGAAGGAGAAATGTGAGTTCTTCTACTAGAGCAGCCAGTGAAGAGTTTGAAGGAGAAATGTGAGTTCTTCTACTAGAGCAGCCAGTGAAGAGTTTGAAGGAGAAATGTGAGTTCTTCTACTAGAGCAGCCAGTGAAGAGTTTGAAGGAGAAATGTGAGTTCTTCTACTAGAGCGGCTCAGAATTCTGGCTGCAGAGTTTTGTATGAACTGCAGGCGAGAAGATCCTTCTGGTTTAGACACAAAATAAACTGTTACAATAGTGTAAACGACACAAACACATGGATTATAAGATCATGTTGTGACATCATTTTGTTTAGAGTTTAGAGATTTTTTCTCAGTTGAAACAGTTTGTATCAGTTTTGTTCAGTGTTGAACTAGAGACATGACTTTATCAAATACAACACCAGGTTTCTCAGTTTGACAGACTGACCTAAGTCACAGGTACTGACTCAAAAGTTTCCGTTTTGTCCACATTTAGCTGCAAAGTGTTTTCATTTATTGTTTTATTTCTTGTTCACCAGAGTCACATTGTTAAATGAGGACCACAAGGCGGAGACAGGCAGGGGTTCCACACAAAAGGGTAAATTGTTAAAAATTGTTTGATTCTAGTTGAAAATTGTTTGATTCTAGTTGAAAATTGTTTGATTATAGTTGAAAATTGTTTGATTATAGTTGAAAATTGTTTGATTATAGTTAAAAATGGTTTGATTATAGTTGTAAATTGTTTGATTATAGTTAAAAATGGTTTGATTATAGTTGAAAATGGTTTGATTATAGTTGAAAATTGTTTGATTATAGTTGAAAATTGTTTGATTATAGTTGAAAATTGTTTGATTATAGTTGAAAATTGTTTGATTATAGTTAAAAATGGTTTGATTATAGTTGTAAATTGTTTGATTATAGTTGAAAATGGTTTGATTATAGTTGAAAATTGTTTGATTCTAGTTGAAAATTGTTTGATTATAGTTAAAAATGGTTTGATTATAGTTAAAAATTGTTTGATTATAGTTAAAAATTGTTTGATTATAGTTGAAAATTGTTTGATTCTAGTTAAAAATGGTTTGATTCTAGTTAAAAATGGTTTGATTCTAGTTGGTAGTCACAGATCGAATCAGACTTGTGAGAAAAGGCTGCCTCTGTGTTTGGTTCTATTTTTCTTTTGGTTATTTTCTATGTTTTATCTTTTAATTCTCTTATTCTGTACTGACAACACAACAAATTCCAACGTTGTGTTTACAACTCTTGTACTTAAAGGTTCTGATTCTTTAATTTAATCAAATTCTTTCGTGAATCTTATTTAACATGTCTTTGTTAAATCTACACAATTAATTGCATATAAAGTAAAATCTTTTATTTTCATTCACACAAGTTGTAAAAACAAAAGTCAAATCTAAAAAACAATCACAATTTTTCACAGTCGTGCACATTTACCAGGAGAGAGAATTAGAGATAATTACGCGTCTAAAAGGAGGAAGATTTTAAAAAACCCAGCATGACTTCAGTAGTTTTCAACATGTTTGTCCATTAAGTTGTTTCTGCAGCGACTCCGGGGGGCGAACAGACTTCTGATCGTCAGCGGCGACGAAAGGAAAGACGGAGAAAGTCAAGAAACTTCTAAAACAGAAAAGACTCCTGAAAGTAAACTGCTGGTCATAATGTAACGGCACACACGGGGAAAGTGAAGAAACGAACCAAAGATATTTTTTAACCTAAAACAGATCAACAGATCAACAGATCCACAGATCAACAGATCAACAGATCCACAGATCCACAGATCCACAGATCAACAGATAAACAGATCAACAAATCAACAGATCAACAAGTCAACAGATCAACAGATCCACAGATCAACAGATCAACAGATAAACAGATCAACAAATCAACAGATCAACAAGTCAACAGATCAACAAGTCAACAGATCAACAGATCCACAGATCAACAGATCCACAGATCAAGATCCACAGATCAAGATCCACAGATCAAGATCCACAGATCAAGATCCACAGATCCCTGCCGACAGTCTTCAAGCAGCTTCTCACATCACACAGTTGCTGGTTCACATCTTGAGTCCACATGGCAGCGACGCTGCGCCCCGGGTCTCCCCCCCAATCCTGGCCCTGGGCAGCGGCGTCGTTACCTGGGAGTCGAGCCTGTGACGGAGAAATGTTGCTGAAACAAAAGCGCTGACAGCAGAAGTGTGGAGAGAGTGATGAGACCTCCTGCGGAGCCGCCCGGACTCACAGTCCCGTCTCTGGCTTTCCCTTTCAGGGGCTCGGCCCCCGAGGGCCCGCGGCCCCGGAGACACCCGGACCCCGCGGAGACGCTGGTGAGCGACGGTTGGGGATAAATAAACTTTAAAGACATTCATGAACGTGCAGATGTTTGAGAGATAAAAAGAAGGTTGTGTTTGTCGTTGGAACTGAATGAAGACTTGAAGTGAGTTTCAATGTCGTCAATAATAATCATGTCGACGATGAAGAGCTGTTGGTGTCGAGGATTTATCTTGGAGTTCTGGAGGGAAACGTCATGACGACCATCAGCCGTCGAAGGTCACCTGCTGTGAAGGTGCGTGTGACAAGATGCTGGACCATCGGTCGCCATGACGACCCGGCGACCGCGCTAATGATTCACCCGCGGAATGTACGAGTACTTCAGTCGCACTCGAGTGTGTGAAACGTTTTTGATGATGAAGTTTTATATTCCTCGTCTCAGCGTCAATACTTTCACGGTCATAAACAATTCATCATCAATTCAGGCGAGTCTCTGTTAAATAAATATTAACATATAACATATAATATAACATATTAGTAGTATTTTTTAAAACATCTTTTAATTCAAAGATTATTTCTCCACATAAATCAGTTCAATATTTTCCAGTTTTATCTTTTAAATCAATATTTTCACAGTAATGAAGAATCACATCGAAATGTTATGTTTGTGTTTGTTTTGTTTGTTCAGCGTCGGCTCTTGTCTTTCTTCTGAATTGTTGTTTGTTGTGTTTTGTTGCATTTAAAATATTTTACTGAACTAAACTAAACCAAACTACACTACACTAAAGTAATCTAAACTAAAGTAATCTAAACTAAACTAATATAAACTAAACTAATCTAATCTAAACTAAACTAAACGAAGGGATTAAGACTCAGATTTAAAATAAATACATTTTTACGTTGATTTTCCTTTGATTGAAAGAAATTCATCAAAGGACTAAAAACAATCAAGACTTTAATGACATTATTTCAAACAATTAAAAACATGTATTTAATTATTGCAGCTGATATTCATATATTCGTCAATATATATATTACTGTTAGAATTGACACACAGATTCATTATTATAGTATTATATAGTATTAAATGTATATTAGTCAATAAGGTGAGTCTTTAACACGTTTATATTTCATTAAATATTAACAAGTTTATATTTTATTAAATATTAACACGTTTATATTTTAGTAAATTCTAACACGTTTATATTTTATTATAAATTAACAAGTTTATATTTTATTAAATATTAACACGTTTATATTTTAGTACATTTGAACACGTTTATATTTTATTATAAAATAACAAGTTTATATTTTATTAAATATTAACACGTTTATATTTTAGTAAATTTTAACACGTTTATATTTTATTATAAATTAACCAGTTTATATTTTATTATAAATGAACCAGTTTATATTTTATTAAATATTAACACGTTTATATTGAGTGTTGGTTCAGTCGAGCTCCAGAACATCTGCGAGATCTTCCATCACCACCAGAAACTACCTTCATTTCTCTCGCAGGTGAAAACATTCTCACATTTGTCCAGATCTCGCTGCGATAAATCACGTGGACGCGCGTGTAATGACTACAGTTACGAGCGTCGCGCGCCTCGTCAGGTGTGGAATTAAAAACTTACCTGAAGTCATCATCGTGAGAAATGGAGAAGAAAACGCGTCGTTGATCCTAATGTATGTAATAATCCAAACACAACAGAGCGAGGAAGAAAACAAACGTCGTTAAAAGTAATTTATTCTCACAGTTGTCGCGATGATATAAACTTCCACCTGTTGTCAAATTACTCTTCGTGTCTGGAGGCTTTTCTTTAACTAGTTCTTTTATTTCTTGGTAAATGTTTAAATGTTGACTCGAACATGCTGAAAATATAAAGTTCATTCAAATGTATTTTATTGTTAATGACTTTAACGTTGTTTATTCTTTTTATTACTGGAGTTAATTCAGTGAATTTGTTTTTCACTTAATCATCTTTTTCATTCAATTTAAAAAAGTCGAACTTTATTTACGTTTATTGTTACAAATCAGTGACTTAAAAAACATTCTTAAATCATAATGTTTTCCGAGGTTTTGTGTGTTTATTTTAATTAAAATTATCATCCGGACTTTAAATTAGTACAATTGTTTTTGTATTACGTGATATTAAAGTCAATATAAAATAAATCTAATAACTAATACATATCAATAAAAACGGGTTAAATTATGTGTGGCTTCATTAATAGTAACTATCAACAATAGTTGTTTTATATTATTAAGTTTAAACGAATAATATTGTTATTGAACGGCTGTAGTTCTATTAAATGAGTCTATACTGCCCCACGGTGGAGAGAACAAGAACTTCACTACATGTTTGACGGTTGTTTTTAAATTAGTTTTAAATATTTAACTTTCATTGTTTCCACAATTGTTGCTTCAAGCATTCGTGGAACTAAAGGAGGAACTAGAGGGAAATAAAAGTCACTCACATGAAGGAAACTCAGATCGAATGTGTTTTTGTTCTTCGTTCGTTTTTTTAAAACAAGTTTAATTTAGTTTAAGTCAAAATAAATCGTGTTAAATAAGAGCAGTGTGAGGAAATAAAAAATGTTCATGTGTTTTTATATTTGAGCTGCAGTTTTACAACGATCATGTAAAAATATCTGTTTAACTTTAAACGTAAAACCCCTGAGTTATTGATTTCATAACTTCAGGTTCTACGGTTGGTAGGATAGGTGGAGAATACCTGCCGCACTTCCTCCAACTGAAAACTGGTTAGAGGGCTTCGCACCAATCGTAGAACCTGAAGTAAAGAAATCAATAACTCAAGGTTCTACTTCTTTTGGTGTTCCGCCCTCTAGCCGCTTTGCTATTGGTTTAAAGTTTAAACAAAGCCCGGCGGGATCAATGTACCCGAAGCTCCAGAAAGAAGAAAATGAGTCTCTTTCTTATGAAATACAAACATGAGGAAGAACTCTCAGCTACATTATCTGTCTCTCAGATTATCTTTCAATTATGATGTCTGCATTGGTTCTACTTCTTTTGGTGCTTCGCCCGATAACCGCTTAACTATTGGTTCATCCTCGAGGCCCCGCCTCGTCTCTGAGAAAGCTCGATGAACTCCCCACCGAGCTGAGGTACCGTCCACTTCCTACGTCCTTCTTTCATTAATGATGGTAAGATTTTTAAAAGTCATGACATTAAACCCTCAGAGCGTCAGAGTCACATGACCACCAACCAGGCGGCGTTTTCATGTCAGAATTTAAAGAAGTGTTTTGACAATAATCTAAAAATAACAGCAATTGTTTGTGGTGTTTTGGACGCAGGATAAGATATAATGAGCGAAATAAACACAAATAAATTAAATTAAATACAACAAGATAAGATAAGTAACTCCTTCATTAAAGTGGGGAAATGCAAAATATTTAAATTACAAAATACATGAAAATTAAGCAATAAAATAAATGAGGTTTTCATACTACTACTACTACACCAGGGAAACATTAAACCATTATATTTTGTCTTGTACACAAACAACTGTATTATCGATGATCCAACGACTTTTCACTTACACTGCTCTGACACTAGGGGGAGCCAGAAATTAAAAGGTGGAAATTGAATAGAAAAAAATGGATTTCGAGGCAAAGTAATAACAGCGACTAGAATAATAACATATATTGTTATTATTATCAAAGTATTATTTTAAATATGTGATTAAATGAAAAGGGTCTTTAATAAAAGAATAACATCAATAAATGAATAATAAAGAAGATGTTGATGGATGCGAGAGAAAGTGGTTCATCCTTTCATCACCTGCAACATCTGGATCTTCATCTGGACCTTAAGTTCATCATCATCACGTGTCTCTCAGTTCTGCTGGAACAAGACTCTAAGAATCTGTCCCAGAATAGAACCAGGATTAACTGTCTCTTGACTCCTGATGACATCAAGACTTCACAACCTGAGATCCTCGAACATTTCAAAATAAAAGCTGAATATTTTTTCAAAGTTAAGATCTTCGCAACTGGTTGATCACGTGATCAATCATCTTCTCCTTCATGTCGTCTTTAATCCCTTTCTTTTGGTCCCACAAAAGTCTGATAACCTCGTGGGATTTACGACTTCTATCATGTTTGTGTTCGTTTGAACGAGAATCATCATTTTTAATATTCCAAAGGTGTTTTTTTAAGCATTTTATATAATAATAATAATAATAATAATGTCTATTTGTATATTCATTCATTGATTGATTTTCTTCCACTGATTTCCTTTGAGGCTCGAGCTTATTATTTAATAATTTAATTCAAAAAATTCCATATTTGAATAATTAATTATTTTTTATTATATAAAAACATGTTTTACAATGTTGTATTATATTTTAAAACTGTTTAGAGTAAGTAATTCCAATAATTATAAAATAGTCTAAATTCAATATTTCTAAATTTGTATTTTTTTTAATTCAATATAAAAATGTCTTATTGTTTTGTTTAAAATAATTGAATATTTTACATTTTTATTATTTTTCTTTTACACATAGAGTTTAATATTTTAATTCCAATAATAAAAAAAATGTATTTAAATTCTATAATTGTTATTTCTAGTCTTTTAAACTCAGTATAATAATGTTGGTATAATAGAGTCTCCAGACTCAACCAACAGATCACCGAGCTACTGATCAAACTTCAGCCAATCCTGCGACGAGCAGACGATCATGTGACGACGTTGAAGCTCACGATCAAGTCGTTCTGTGCTCTGTTGTTTTTGTCTAGTTCTGATAATATTAACAATTAACATTTAAAAGAGTGTGAATTAAAAAATATTGTAAATAAATCTTTCAAAATAAAAGTTATTCATTTCCAATCATGCGACAAAGAGAATTATGCAAACTCTGCTAAACGGTTGTTAGATCAAAATGCAAAGATAACAAGAATAGTTTGAATGTTGTTTCACTTTCGTCCAAAATCAAAACGAGACATAAAATAAAACTAGACGATGTACACAAAGTTTAAAGAGAAGAATAAAGACTCGACTCACAAAGAAAATGGATTTGAAAAGACGGAAAACAAGGAATGAAAAAGACAAAAGTGAAAATCATCTTAATGGACATGAGATGATCTTGAACACGACCAGGTGAGACGATCAAAGGTGAGACGATCAAAGGTCAGACGATCAAAGGTGAGACGATCAAAGGTGAGACGATCAAAGGTGAGACGATCAAAGGTGAGATCAGGTCAAAGGTGAGACAAGGGACCCGATCAAAGGTGAGACGATCAAAGGTCAGACGATCAAAGGTGAGACGATCAAAGGTGAGATGATCGAAGGTGAGACGATCAAAGGTCAGACCATCAAAGGTCAGACCATCAAAGGTGAGACGATCAAAGGTCAGACGATCAAAGGTGAGACGATCAAAGGTGAGACGATCAAAGGTGAGACGATCAAAGGTGAGACGATCAAAGGTGAGACGATCAAAGGTGAGACGATCAAAGGTGAGACGATCAAAGGTGAGACGATCAAAGGTGAGACGATCAAAGGTGAGACGATCAAAGGTGAGACGATCAAAGGTCAGACGATCAAAGGTCAGACGATCAAAGGTCAGACGATCAAAGGTCAGACGATCAAAGGTCAGACGATCAAAGGTCAGACGATCAAAGGTGAGACGATCGAAGGTGAGACGATCAAAGGTCAGCGATCAAAGGTGAGACGATCGAAGGTGAGACGATCAAAGGTGAGACGATCAAAGGTGAGACGATCAAAGGTGAGACGATCAAAGGTGAGACGATCAAAGGTCAGAGGTGAGACGATCGAAGGTGAGACGATCAAAGGTGAGACGATCAAAGGTGAGACGATCAAAGGTGAGACGATCAAAGGTGAGACGATCAAAGGTGAGACGATCAAAGGTCAGACGATCAAAGGTCAGACGATCAAAGGTCAGACGATCAAAGGTCAGACGATCAAAGGTCAGACGATCAAAGGTCAGGACGATCAAAGGTCAGACGATCAAAAGGTATCAAAGGTGAGACGATCAAAGGTGAGACGATCAAAGGTGAGACGATCAAAGGTGAGACGATCAAAGGTGAGACGATCAAAGGTGAGACGATCAAAGGTCAGACGATCAAAGGTCAGACGATCAAAGGTGAGACGATCAAAGGTCAGACGATCAAAGGTGAGACGATCAAAGGTGAGACGATCAAAGGTGAGACGATCAAAGGTCAGACCATCAAAGGTGAGACCATCAAAGGTGAGACCATCAAAGGTCAGACCATCAGAGGTCAGACCATCAAAGGTCAGACCATCAAAGGTCATCAGACAGGAAAGGAAAACAAGTACAGACAGCATGGAGATGTATAAATATGATGTCATTAATATATGATAAATAATACAAAAGGAAACATGATTCTATTACTCACTGGTCATTTGATACCAGGACACACAAGAGAAATGTTACATCATCTGTTTTATTGATTATTTGTTTTGTTTCTTCAACAACAAGATTTCTGTCAAAGTTACTTTGTGGCTCTTGAGACGTCAAGACGTTTGTTTTGCTCAAATTTACTCCGAAAATCAACTTGAAGATGCAGAAGAGCGACACACAAACTCATAATATTATGAATACAAATGTACATGTTGTTGCAGAGAAACAGCCTCGACTTCTCACTGTTTATTGTGTATTTTCTATGAAACCTTGTGTGTATTTATCTAGTATTTGATTTATATTCACTTTCACTTTTGTTTTGTGCTGCTTTCATCTGAAGGTCCGTCCATGAACAACATTGCACAGGTGTGTGAGTCCTGCTCTCAGGTGTGTTTTTACATCACTATCATGTTGTTGATTCACACTCGTGTGACAACACGTCAACAATGTTACACTAACATTGACGACTCATTTGACACAACAACACAACTTCATCTCGACTCACAACTGTTTAGATTAATCATGATTTAAATCGATAGATTGTCTACAAACCTTATTAGTGTTTGAATTCAATTATTAAATGACGATGTTAGTCTATTAATGAAATACTAACAATGTGTTTTTAATCCCCTTTAAAACAAATATACTAAGAAAACATTGTACAGTCAAAAATTCAAATACTTAACTACACAAAAATATTAATAATGCTCTTCATTTTTAGCTTTACTTTAAAAACATTATTGTAATTCCTCGTTTTTTATTTTCGTTTGGACATAAACCAGGAACCTTTGTTTTCAATTATATAATAAATTGTTATTTTCACATGAATATTTTATTTAACTTTATTAATCATTTATAAAGTTTCGTCCTCGAACGATATTAGTGATGATGTTAAAACACATTTTTGTATGAGAATCAATAGTTAACCTGAGCTACTGAGGAAACATGATTTCAATGAATAAATACTTTAATTTAATGTATTATAATATTATAATATAATATTACATTAGACAACATTAGTCAAATAAAGGTTTATACAGTAGTTGTTGGGAGGAAACACTGTTTAAATATTTAATGTTGCTGCAGGAAATAAAAGAACAGCTGCGAGTGAAAGAAAATCATTCTGTAAACGTGACGTCTTTAATGATCAAGATGTTTCTCTGCTTGAGTTCAGAATAAAGAATGTAACCTTCATTTTAATTGTTGCTGAGCACGAATAACAAAGAGCTGAACAATAAATCTCTTTTTATTAAGACAAAGAACGAGTGAAAACACGTCGTCCCTCGACATAAATGAATCATGTGAGATTTTCATAATTCATCCTGAGTCGAGGAAACAAGATGAATCTTCTTCTAATGCACTGTGATGTCGATAATGTCTCCAGATGAACGTCTGAAGAAAGATTGTCGACCGTGATCATCGTGAAGATCAGCTGAAGATCGACGAGGACACGTCGTGACGAAGACGATCAGGACGTGTTTCCTCGTCATGGACGAGATAATAGTTGGTCAAAGATCTCCAGCAGGAAAACATCAGCAGTCATTCCTGATGTTCCTGGAGAACCTGAGGTTGTGTCAAATCAATGATTCAAATTCACTAGAGTTTGTTACTACTTCAATACAAACATTAATCATTTAATCATTTAAATGTTACAGTTTTTTATCAAATCTTCAGCCAATTTGTCAAGCTTACACTGTAAGAGTGACAATAACTGATTCGTCAGAAGCTCATGAAATACATATTTGCTCGAGACCCAAATAAAGCAGTTAAATGTATTTATTTATTTATGTAAGAACACAGGAAGTATGATTTATTTGTACAGCTCTGTCGACCATGTTGTACTTCGACGTAATTATTGTATTTTATACGTTATAAATATTATAATAAACGTATTTATACGACCTTAAACTCGTAATAAAATGAAATACAATGATTTGAGTTGACCTCAATAAAAAGGGACCTGGTTTATAGTGGCTTGGTTTCTGACCAATCAGCTGCAGGCTTGCAGAAGCTCCGCCCACATTTACTGTAACAGAAATATTTTAAATAAACTGAATGAAGAAAATGTATATACATTAAAAATGTGTGGGTTTTTTTTATAAATTTTGTTGACTTATACTGTTAATTTATATATATATATTTTTATTCTTAATTTTCAGAAATAAACTTCCGACATTTGCACTTTATTTTTTATCGGTTTGGTAAGATTTCCCACAGACCTCACTTTCCACAACCGTTCGCTTGCTTTCTGAAAATAAATCCTATTTTTAAAAGGTGTTTATTTTAGACTCGAGTCTCGTTGCAGTTTTGAACTTGAGCAGAGACGGTGACGTCACACACACGTTAGCCTCAGTAATCCAAGATGGCGGAGGTGAGCGGGCTGAGGAGCAGAAACCTCTTCGAGTCCAACTGCAAGAGTCGAGCTGAAGGTAACCGTCCGTGGTTTCGAGCCCGGGTTCGTGTCCGTCGTGTGTTCGTCGAAGGGTCCGTGGATGGTGTCTGTTGTGGTCCAGGTCCGAGGGGAACTACCGTGAGACCGTGTTTTCGAGCCGCGAGTCTGACCGTCAGCGGTTTAATTCAACATCAACAAGATAAAATACACATTTATTCTTGAATATTATCTATAAAACCTTCTGCTCCACGAGCTCCGTGTGTCTGTAGCGACACCTGTCCCGACGCTCGGTGTCACCTGGTCCAGGACGAGCTTCTGTCCTGGACCTGGACCAGGACCAGGACCTGGACCTGGACCAGGACCTGGACCAGGACCTGGACCAGGTGTTTACTAAAGTCTCTTTTCTTTCTATTCCCGTCTGATAATCCTGCTGATGTCGAGGGTATTTTTACTCTCCTATTATTAGTGTCCAGTCAACATGGAGGTTTGACTTCTGTGAGTAAACACACCTGATGTCAGGAAGGATTTCTCTTCACAGATCTATTGACAAATGCTTTGACTTTATTGATAATCCATCAAAACACTTTAGTATCACGTGTCACCAGTAGTTGTTGATGTACATTTAGACAAATAAAATATCCTATTAATGTGATCATTTACCCGAACTTCTCTCATTTTCTACTCACCCTCGTGTTGACTAAGAGTTGGGATTATCATTTAAAAATGTTTGTTCATTTTAATGTAGCGACTGGAGCTTAGTTGTCTCAGTCCTCTTAAAAACATCCAAATACCTCCATATACTGCTGGTCTCTAACGTCCCTCTTGGATTGAAGCTCCACAAGAAGGTTTTTCCTGGAAGATATTTAAATAATTCTATATTTTAGATTAGTTTGTAGCAAGAGTTTAAATAATATCAAGTGATGTTAACCGTAAGGAAGTTAGTAATTTGTATTTGAAGAGTGCTTTTCCAGACCAGGGTCACAAAGCGCTTAAACAATCAAAACAATACTCAATAAAATATATACTTAAAAGATCAAGATGAACTTCACAGGAGTCTCAGAGAATCAAGGAAAGTCTTAAATGAGACCAGAGTCCAGACAGTCTACTGTCGACACTTACAATATTACCAGGAGTAAACCCGGTTTTTGTTTCTTGTTATTCTTCAACAAATGATTAATAGATTTGTTTAATTATTTCTTCAACACTTCTCATGTCGAGGCTTCAATAACAGACGTTATAGACGAGTAGTACGAAGGTATTTGGATGTTGTTAAGTGTCTTTTTGGACGAAGATTTAAATGATCGTTTTTGTCTATAACTCTAAAAATAACAGCTTACCCTTAGAATAATCTCAACATTTAGTGGACATGAGGGTAAGAAGGAAAGGAGTGAAGTTTGGGTGAACTATCACTTTAAATGTAGAAGTTCAGTTGCCTTTTCGTTGTATAAACTAATGCTAATTATCAATTTTGTTCAACCATGGCTCACTTTTCTTCTTCCAAAAAAATCCAAATTCCTCAGCGGTTCTCGTCTGTTTCGTCCCTTTTCTTTTTAAGTCCAGACATTAGATGCCATTCCAATTTTTACTGGGAGCTTCTGCTACAAACAAGCTTAAAATACATACTTTCTACATTAAATGTTGGGGCTTCAATACAAGAGGGACGTTACAGACGAGCAGTATGGAGGTATTTGGATGTTTTTATTTGTCTTTTTGGACAAAGAAAAGTGAGTCATGTGAGCACATGACCATTAAATGAAGATCCACTTTCTCACAGATCCCCATGTGACCCATAAAGACGCAGAATATCCAGAAACATCTCCCTTAGTTCAACAAAATGTCACTTGTTCTCGTGTTGACTTTCTCATTGGCTAAAAGCTGAATTGATTAGATGCTACATTGATCAGGGATCTGATAAAACATCTATAACAAAGATATCTACTCATTCAACTTGTAAGTTACAATCAATAAATGCATATATTTGTCTTTTTGATGTTTCAAGTTTACTTTAGGAACCGGTTAGACTTTACTATTCAATTGTTTGCAGGTACATGTACTTCTTTTTTAGTCCAATAATAAAGTTTATCTATCTATATTGACTTTGTAGCTGTGGATTTATTCACCTTCACGCTTAATATTACAAGAATCAGTTGTTGGTTGTTGGTGACTTTGTATGGCCCGAGTATCTTATCAGTGTTTATACAGATAAACTGTTGTTTCCAATGTTTTGTACCTTGAACTCAGATTACAAACTCCTAATGAACTTTATCACAAATTAACATTTGGTCTCTTTGGTTTGATAACAAGTATATGGCAGTTTGAGATAATTCCTCATGTTTACAAAACTAAACAAAAATGTTAAGTAAATATTGTTTGTTCTGCAGTAGATCCAACAGAAAAAGCTGTTATTTTCCTAATCTTTGTTTAACCAGTTTTCTGAGCTGAAATTAATAATTACATTCTGGTGTCTCTGTTAATGTTTTATCCGCTATTTCCCCAAAAGGTTCCCAGAGTGATCAAGTCTATGATGGCATGAGTTTCAGAATAAAAATCCTATCGTTGTAGCTGGTTAGTTGGAGTCATCGGTTTTCTACTTGCACTAAAAACGGTTATGCAACTACCCTGATATGTTTCATCTTAATTGAATGGTTATAAAACAATTTAATCTAACTCGTGTTTTTATAACTCATTTGTATCCATCATTTAACATGATGACTCTTCGCTTTCAGGTGTCTTGATTCATGATATTCAGAATCCAACAGAAAGATCTTTTAAGGCTGTATTGTGATGCCAAAACTGACTGTTTAATGTGAAATGACAATCATGTGACTTGCATCTTAAGAGCTTTATGGGAGAAAATATTTCTGCAAAAAGTATTTATCAAAATTTTGCAACTGCAAGCGGATTATTCAAAAGCTACTTAATACTAATAGACTGTGATCCTCAACGTTGCCACTTTAAAATGTATATTTCCACCTAATTAGTTTTGTTCTCGATCTTTAAATCCATTTAATTGGATTTGTTGGATTATTTTGCATTCTTTACCAACAAAATAAATTGACTATAGAATGAACCAGGGATCAGCATATAATGTGTTCTGTCCACTCATTCATGATCTGCTGCATCTCGCATCTCTTTATTTAAAATCCTGCTATGTTAAAATAAAGACTTCCAGTTAATGTCCGGTGAAGTTATATTTGGTTAACTGCAAAATTATTGCAAACAATCCAAGTGGAGTTGCTGGTTCATTTAGAATTCTATAATGTCTCTTAAGATCACTTTTAGTACAATATTGCTGCTAGTATTGTTCCTTAGCTCTTTGTGTGACTCGACTTGTGAAGGTAAGCTTGACTTTTGTAGATGAAACCTATTTGAACAGCTGTTTGAGTTAACTGGACCACGACCTTGTCAAAGTTTGCCTGTTTCAACATGAGTCCAGAGAGATGTGTTCCAATTTTGAAAGTGGTGTTCAAAAGTAAGCAGAGTCGTAGAGGGTGTAAGAGAACTATATTACAATATATCGTGAAGCTTATTGTATCATCAGATTCGTACCAACTTCAATGTTGTTGTTCTTCTGCCTTTATTTTTCGTTTTGGTAAACGCCTGTAATGATCCGTGCACATCCGCTGACCGTCAAGGAAGGAAGATCTAATTTTAGTTGTGCCCTCGTTCTTCACGTCGACGAGTGGGACAGATCGTCGTCTGCTTCATCAAGTGAGAATGAAGTCATGAAGGGAGATAATGGAGAACAGCTAATGGTTTTCCACTTGTGTGGTTTGTTGTGGTCCTTCTTTCCTGTATAGATTCGGCAGTGTTTCAGACTCTGCGCTGTCCAAGCAAAACAGTGTCTTTGTCTGCAGCTCGACCCAAACAATGGAGGCGATCCCTGTGTCTTTACTGAGCTGCCAGTGTTGAAGCAGCAGATCTGGCTCGGTCTGCGTCCTGCTCTCTAACACTGAACTACGTCACACTTTGAGGAACCGTTTGTTGTTCTGTGTCAAAGACATGATGTGGTTTCAGAAAACAAGCCTCTAGCTCTGGATATACTGTCGTTTTATATTGTGTTGTAATCCGATCATCATTTTAGCTGCAATTCTATCAAATGAAGACGAAGAATTTGCCTGATCTCTGATCATCTGTTGATCAATTGATGGCCTTTGATAAACTCCTCTGGTTGTAAGATCATGAGTTTACCAATAAATAAACAAATCCTTCCATTATATAAATTGAAGAAAACATCCCTCAGTTCCACCCACACACCGACTCTTCTGTTATATTCTCCGAACAAACACCTTGAACTTGAAAGAGTGTAAAAAGGGAACGATGTCAAAGGAGGCTCAGATTTCCCTTAATATGTATAAAAGTATAAAATCTTTGATCAAAGTTAAGTGGGACTTGAAATTGCTTGTTTGGGTCCAGTTGCATTCATAACAGCAGAAAACATTTTCTAGTAAATATTGTATATGACCGACTGAAAGACGACGCCTTGAGTTCTTCCTCAGGCCCAAAGGTTGACGGCAGTTTTCTATTAAAGGCTGTCGTGCTAAAATGAAACGTGAGGTCTATTTTACACATTTTGAAAGCAGCACTTTTCTTCAGAGGGAAGATATAAACACTCTTCAAGATTCTTCAAGAGGTTGGTCTACACCTTGTTAGCCATTACTGTCCAACTCCAGATGTTCCTCTCGTTTTCATTGGGTTTGTGAAGCGACAGGAGGAGGTTCTACAACATGGGATCTCGTTTCAAAGTTTTGGCTCCTGGTCATGTTTGAAAACAGTCTTTTGTCGTGTTTTGCTGCGAGTGTTTAGATGGTGCATGAAGGCACGGCCTCTGAAACTGTTGTGGTCTCATGCAGGAAGGAAGAAGCTCTTTGAGTTCCTCAGACTGGAACATGAAAACTCTTATCTTTGCTGTGACTATATTTGGGGCAGTCGGCTTGTTGGCGCAGGAGTATTTCTGAGCCTGACCTACATGGTAACACTCGGAAAAAGGCACAAAGCTCACCTAAGAATGTGTGAAAGACCCATGTAGGGTTTTAAACCTGCGCATCGTTGGACCGTTGCTAATCTTTTAATAACAAACAAAGGACCATTTCAAGAGCAAGATTGTGACGCGTGTCGTCGCGGTTCTACAAGAGACGTACACTCGCTGTTATCTAACTCTTGTCATTCTCTTTGTCCTGCTCTCGACAGGCTCGGCCGGAGTGGAGGATGTCCCTGATTTCCGTCATAAGCAGAGGCCTCAACTAACCAGACCCGACCCGGACGATGAGTTTCTGCCCAGCAAGATGGCTCCAGACCGGACCGCGGACACCAGCACCAGCTCCTCATCAGATGAACGGTTTCAGGAAGACGAGGTAAACCTGTGAATTTAAAGTATATGAATAGATTTGTATAGAGGCGGATGCAATCCTTTTTAAAGTTAGTGTTCCCGGCAAATCATTTGTAGAAGACGTTGTGTAAAAAGTGAAGTTGTTATGCTGTATTTTGACGACCATTAAATAACTTCTCACTAGTTATACAATATTTATTGTTGTTTATGGCAAAGCTGACTAAATGATTGATGTCTACTTCATTAATTTGTGAGTTAATGTTGATGTTTATAAGTGACGGTGAGTCATAATCAATTAGGGACCAATTTTGAAGTTTTCTTAAATGATATTGTTTTTATTTTTCTAAAAGAAATATCTGCTTTTATTCAAGTCATAGCCATATTGTATATATTTCTGGTATGAATTATCGATACGAATTCTCTTGTTCATGTCGTTCAGCCTTGGTTCCTACGTTAGTCCAGATGGCTTTCCCTTCATTTTACTACTTCTAATAACCCTTAAAGCCTTCGCAGCGATCCACTTTATTTGGTTATAAGAACGATGATGGCAGGCGTCTGCCTCTTCTCTCCGAGACTATTTATTGTCCCCAGAAGAGATTCATTCTGAACGTCTCATTTATGAACTCCAGCCTCGCCAACTTATGATTTAAAACAGAATCGTTGACAAATTCACATCCAAACAAATGAACGATTGAGTTGTTGAGTATCTTATTTGTTGTAATTTAGGATCAAATACTTTATCCTCCAGCACACGCAGAGATGGTGTATCCGTCCAATAACATGAAGAGACAATTAGAATTCCTGCTGTGATGCAGTTCCTTCAAGTCAACGTGAGCAGCGGTGTATTCACTCGTCTGTGGGGCTGGAGGTCGGGATTGATCGAACTCAAACTTGTCATTTCAGGCTGACTCGGCAGAAGAGGAGGCTCGGCCCATTCAGATCCTCGTGGCTCACGAGGACGAGCACAGTTTCGAGCTGGACGCCGTCGCGCTGGAGAAGATTCTGCTGCAGGACCACGTGAAGGACCTGGATGTGGTGGTGGTGTCTGTGGCCGGAGCCTTCCGCAAGGGCAAGTCCTTCCTGCTGGACTTCATGCTGCGCTACATGCACAACCAGGTGACTGTTGCTTCGCTGGTGTGAGCTGTTCGTCTGCGCTCAGGGTTGTTTGGTTTCCTCAGCACTTGTTATCTTGTTATCCGTCTCACTCTTAGAATGATCATTTGATGAATCTGTCAGGTTCCTCTCCTGATGGTTGATTCAGACCAGAGGTTTCATGTGATTCCTCGAGCGTCACGATTGTTCAACTGCAACATGTTCTCTGTTCCAAAAGGAAAAATAGTTCTTCCATCGTCCCTTCACACTGTTGTGTAGAAATGATTATCTTTGTCACTCTGTTGTTCAAATAAATCACATGTTAGTTACAGATTTATTTCAACCGCAAAAATGGTGCCAACAAAACACTGAACTCCCATAATGCCTTTTTACACACTGCTCTGTGTAGTTAAAGCTGACTGGTCACTACAATACTGTATTTAAATGTTGACGTCCATGTAGTTTTGTCAAAAGTCATTGATGGCCGTGATTGGTTGGCTGGGCGGCAGAGCCATTCAGGTCACTGTTGTTGAGAGAGACAATGACGCCTCAAATAAATACTTACTTTAATGTTAAAATATTAAAAACTAAATGGTCACTTTTGTGGATTTGTTTAAAAGAATGTAACCCCTGCAATAAAGGAGGAGCCACCATAGTTGGCTTTGCGTTGATCTGTAAGTAGTAACATTTGAGTATGGAAGTGACATCCCGCTGAAGTCAGATGCAGAGTTTAATTTCTGTTTGGCAGTGTCCAGTGGCATCTGCACAGGAAGGGTTATTGGATTATGATGGACTGTGAGGCCTTCAGTCACATCTTCAACATTATTTAACTCAACCTTCAGTGACTTTGAGCCCATCAGCTCAATTGTTATTATTTAACTTATAACTTGTGTTTTAGATCGTCAGTCAATGGCCTGAAAATTTAGTGGATTTTATCTAGTTTGAGTTTTCATTCAGAGCAATTTAATAACCGGAATAATACCGATGTATCTTCAACTATGAATCGGATGTGAAATCCCTCTTTTTAAGATGTTACAATAATGATTTAAGTTGCCTTAAACGTTGTGACACGTTCACTTCAGCTGTTTGCCAGAAGGAAAAACAAGTCCTTGAGCAGCAGCTGGACAGCATGGCAGACAGGATCCCCTTTCATGCACTTGTCTTAACACACACACACACACACACACACACACATGCACTTAATCCCTCCGGAAAGACAAGCAAATGTTCTTGCTGCGTTACATAACTTTTTGTCTCCAACAGTTCTTTCACACTCGTCTTTCTAAGCCTACAAAATCAGTCATTTGAGTATCTGACGACATAACTCGATGTTTTTATTGAATGTTTTCGCGGCGTGTCTGGAGATGATTCAACACCTAGGAAGGTTCCGTGAAGCTGATCATTTGACTTGTAAATCATTGAAGGTCATTTGCTTGTTGTGGTCAGATCTGATCTCCTTGCGATCGGCCAGTCTAGTTGCCTTGAAAAGGTCGTTGTGGTGAGATTTCAAAACCTAAAACAATATTAAATGTATGGAGACTGTTATAATAATGATTATGAATGATGAGCTGTTTTATTGGTGCAGCCATATTACAAATGTTCCATGATGACTTTCAGGTGTTTTACTGTAAAATCGAATCAAATAAATAAACATTTAGAAGGTAATTTTATTTGCAACAGCTTGATGGATCAGCAGGTGTTTTTCCAGCATCGTTTAGTAAACATGTCAGATTTACTTTTGTACCAACCTGAGCTAAAATGATCTTTAGATATGCCTTGATCACTGATGTGATGATGATGATGATGATGAAGTCAGTTTGTGGTTGGTATCTGGATGTCATGTAACTATGTATTTAAGATCAGATCCAACAGAGTTTGTTTATGCACAAATCATTAAGCCGTACTTTGTAGTAACTTATAACACTTTTTTTCTAATCAAACCCACATTTGACTTTGATTCATGTATTTCATGGAATTATTGTATTTTGTTCTATTTAATTTGTCTTTCTAAACCCATTGGCATGTTGAGAATTTTGATACAACTTATCTGTGTAAGATTCTGTTGCCTGTAGTACTTTTAAGTGTTTTTCCTTGTTTTCCTTTTGACTGATTAGTTGTTTGTTGCGCCTGCAAACAAGCAAAACATGTTTTTCGTGGTTCTTTTCCAGATCATGCAGCCAGTAGCAACCATCATAACTAGAGTGAAAAATGTTCTGCATCCATGTGATTAGTATGATCAGCAGCATCCAACCTAGTATTTTCCTAGTTTCTAGAAATAATAATACAATTGTATAAACAACATTTTACCGGGATGAGCTGGAGGAGGGAGTTGAGTGTAATTTATCTAATGTGTTTACTGGTCATAATTATGGTCATCATGACACAGAGGCGTGTTTGAATGACTGCTTTGTGACTGGAATATACTGCTGCAATACTTAAAGTATATAAAGTCTTCATCAATTATTCACTTTTTATGCTCAGAGTTTTGTCAAATAAGTCTCCATAGATGGATAAACTTTATTAAACCCTCTGGAGATCTCTTTTGGGGAATATTGATTAAAAAAAAAAAAAAAAAAAAAAAAAAGTTTTTTTGTTTGAAATGCATCCAGATGATTTCAATGGTCCTCCTTCACGCTGGTCTTCCTGATGTTTCAGTCGCCAGACGAGGACTGGATGGGAGGCGACGACGAGCCGCTGACGGGCTTCACCTGGAGAGGAGGTTGTGAGAGAGAAACCACAGGAATCCAAGTGTGGAGCGAAGTGTTTGTGGTCGACAAGCCTGACGGCAGTAAGGTGACTACTCACTAGCACTGAGCACATGCTCACCACACACACACACACACACACGCACACACACACAAGTGCTTGACAACATCTATCTTTCATGAACAAAACCCTCAGATCAATGTCCGACATGCAAATGACAATCATTGTTTAATATTAATATTTCATATTGCTATACATTTAATCACTACCTTCTTATGTGTATGTTCTGTTTTTGTCGAGGTGACGACAAGTATAACACGTCACGGTCAGATGACGACACAGTCGTATGTTTTATTGTCTAGTTATTTCAAGGATTTGATGACATGTTTGGTGCGTGTGCTGACATCGTTGGAAGCCAATGAAACGAGGCTCGTCTTTTGCCTGAACAACTGTTTTGCGATGAATAATTCGAAGCTATGCGTGTAAATGATGCTGAAAAAGACACTTGTGATGATAATGTGCCTTTAGCTCGGTGTATTACTCACTCATCACGCAGTAATACTAACGAGTCGTAACACGGAGCCTCACCTTTTGACTGATTTCTGAGCAACATGTTCCACTTAATATTGGTTTTAGGTTTGTAAGTACAACCAGAAAAAAATGCATAAAACGAACGTCTATTCTTGAGTAAATGTAGGGGTTGGAAGTGCAGCTCGTAGAAAATATGGAAATAAAGTTCCCTCCTTGGCGGAGGTAATAATCCAGCATCATGAGGTCATCTTTACTCACGGTCTTCTCTGCAGGTGGCCGTTCTCTTGGTCGACACTCAGGGAGCGTTCGACAGTCAGTCCACCATCAAAGACTGCGCCACAGTTTTCGCTCTCAGCACCATGACGAGCTCGGTGCAGGTGAGACCAGAGAACACCTGTCCGAGCTGAGATTTCTGACCGTGTGTCGTTTCCAGGTGTACAATCTCTCCCAGAATGTTCAGGAGGACGACCTCCAGCATCTGCAGGTACTTTCCTGTCGCTTCAAAGTGTGAAACGTTCGTGTCTGTTTCTGTTGTTTGTCCAAGACGTTGGTCAAAGTCTCTCTGAATACAACATGAATCCAGATCATTGTTTCACTTTCAAACACTCTTTTACACGTGTTGAGGCTTTTTGTTTGCTTTTCGTGTTGTATATTTAACATTCTGTCCTGTTTGTCTAAGTAGCTCAGAGTATAAGACGTGAATATATGTCCAAGTGACACAGAACGTCTGTTGGTTCTGTTTTAGTGTGTGTTTTTTATTACATTACAACACTGATAATCAAAGTTTCTGATTCTGCAAAGATAATTTCATGTTTCAAATATTTTAGTAATTTCTGTAATTATTCAGAGCTTTAGAGCTTAATTATTATTTGACTTTTGTCACGTTAATACATGTAAACATTTAAATATGCTCAACTTATCGCAGTCAAACTGGCTTCACTGTCAGTAAAATACTATTAACATAATGTTTCAGCATCACTTTTATTCAAAGTGTTTCTTAAACGTCCACAGCTCTTCACAGAATACGGGCGACTTGCGATGGAAGAAATCACCTCCAAACCTTTTCAGGTATTTGTTTAAGAGACACTAGGATGAACAAATGAATAGTTTTCTTTTCACTGTGTTTATTTGCTAGAACTGTAATCACTATAGAAGCTAATATTAACACATTTTAAAACATGTCAATCATTTGAAGTTAAACAAAGACAAAAGTTCACAAACATTTTCTACTTGTTAACTTCATTTTACCACTTGTGTGGTCGTTGCTGAGATGTTTCTGTGTTGGTCAGTCTCTCATGTTCCTGATCCGTGACTGGAGTTACCCGTACGAACACGACTACGGCCTCGGAGGAGGAAACGCCTTCTTGGACAAAAGGCTACAAGTACGAGGTTTTCTGTTTCCTTCTCTTGAAGTGAGACGACGGTAACTGTTGAGAGTCTCGTCCACCATCAGGTGAAACAGAACCAGCACGAGGAGCTGCAGAACGTCAGGAAGCACATCCACTCCTGCTTCTCCAACATCGGCTGCTTCCTGTTGCCTCATCCGGGCCTGAAGGTGTCGACCAACCCCTACTTCGACGGCCGACTGAGAGGTGCGTGACCCCGAGCGTCGCCTCGAAGACGCCGAGCTGAAGGTGTTTGTTGCAGACATCGACGGGGACTTCAAGCAGCAGCTGTCGCGCCTGGTTCCTCTGCTGCTGGCTCCTGAGCGGCTAGTGGTGAAGGAGATCGGAGGCAGCAAAGTCACCTGCAGAGATCTGGTGGAGTATTTCAAGGTCAGAGACGGTTGACGATTCTCTCAACTTTCCTGAATGTTTTAGACAAAAAGCTTAAATATTCAAATACATTTTTATTAAACTTTAAAAATATTCATTGTTTATTTTTTAAAGTTTTGACTAATAAAGTTTGAAATCTAAAAGGAGTCCTTTATGTGCCTCAAACGTTATTCTGTATTCCCTCTCCACGTCTTGAACACGCCACCAGTGAAACTTACATTTTCTAAATGTTAAAAAAACATTAAACGATTACTCGGATTCTAATCTGCACAATCAGTATTTTTTGCATTTAAACTAAACACAGCAATACACTGTTATTACACAGTCGGTAACTGTTATGACACAGTTATTAACCTGCATTCATGTTGAATAAAAGCCAGAAATGGAACATTTAATCCTTGAAAAGAGAACAATTGTTAGAATCACAAATGGCTGTAATTCAGCTCCAGATCTAACTATTCGGGAAATGGCACCATCTAGTGGCGTCTAGTGGCGTGTTCAAGACGTGGAGAGGGAATAAAAAGTAAAGTTTGAGGCACTTAAAGAACTCCTTTAGAGTTAAAACTTTATTGGTTCAAACTAAAGAATATGACAATGAATATTAAGGTTTAATTAAAAATGGATTTGAATATATTTACGCTTTTTGTCCAAACCTTAAGGAAAGTTTATTTGTCTTGAGTATTTCTTGGATTCAAATTAGTTGCAAAACAAACAAATACCAAGTGAAGGATGGATTAATGGAGGATGGATGGATGGATGGATGGATGGATGGATTAATGGATGGATGGATGGACGGACGGACGGATTAATGTAGGATAGATGGATGGAGGATAGATGGATGGACGGACGGATGGACGGATGGATGGATGGACGGACGGATGGATAGATGGATGGACGGATAGATGGATGGATGAAATAATGGATGGACGGACGGATTAATGGAGGATAGATGGATGGATGGATTAATGGATGGATGGACGGACGGATGGATTAATGGATGGATGGATGGACGGATGAAATAATGGATGGACGGACGGATTAATGGAGGATAGATGGATGGATGGATTAATGGATGGATGGACGGACGGATGGATTAATGGATGGATGGATGGACGGACGGATTAATGGAGGATAGATGGATGGATGGAGGATGGACGGACGGACAGATTAATGGAGGATAGATGGATGGATGGATTAATGGATGGATGGATGGACGGACGGATGGATTAATGGATGGATGGACGGACGGACGGATTAATGGAGGATAGATGGATGGACGGACGGACGGATAGATGGATGGACGGATAGATTGATGGATGGATGGATGGAGGATAGACGGATGGACGGACGGATAGATGGATGGATGGACGGACGGACGGACGGACGGACGGATAGATTGATGGATGGATGGATGGAGGATAGACGGATGGACGGATGGATGGATGGAGGATAGACGGATGGACGGACGGATAGATGGATGGATGGATGGACGGACGGACGGATAGATTGATGGATGGATGGATGGATGGAGGATAGACGGATGGATGGATGGACGGACGGACGGATAGATTGATGGATGGATGGATGGATGGAGGATAGACGGATGGATGGATGGATGGACGGACGGATGGATGGATAAAACTTTATTAGTATTTCATAATATTGAATGATTACATTTAAAGTTTGACACTTTTTTATAAATGATTGAAATGACATTTAATAACTTTTATAATTATTAGAATAAAACTGTTACAAATATTGAACTATTAAAACAATCTTGTGATGATGCTGTACTTCATGGTCACATAAGTTCTTCTGGTCCAGGCCTACATCAAGATCTACCAGGGGGAGGAGCTTCCTCATCCCAAGTCCATGTTGCAGGTGAGTTTCCTTCCTGCTCGTCTCACGCTTCAGGTTCAAACCTCTGGTCTGCAGGCCACCGCCGAGGCCAACAACCTGACGGCCGTCGCCGGCGCCAAAGACATGTACAGCAAAAGCATGGAGCAGGTACCGACCCGGGACTTCCCCCCCTCTCCCCGAGTCCCGCCTGACCTTGTGCCCTCGCAGGTGTGCGGCGGAGACAAGCCCTACATCGCGCCCGCCGACCTGGAGCGTTGCCACGGCGACTTCCGCGAGCACTCGGTGCGCTTCTTCCGCTCGGTGAAGAAGATGGGCGGCGAGGACTTCTGCCGGCGCTACCAGAACCAGCTGGAGGCGGAGCTGGACGAGGCCTTCGCCAACTTCTGCAAACACAACGACGGCAAGAACATCTTCTACGCCGCGCGCACGCCGGCCACGCTGTTCGCCGTCATGTTCGTCACCTACGTGCTGTCGGGCGTCACCGGCTTCATCGGCCTCGCCACGCTGGCCGCGCTCGCCAACCTGCTCATGGGTCTGGCGCTGCTGGCGCTCTGCACCTGGGCCTACGTCAAGTACTCGGGAGAGTTCCGGGAGGTCGGCTCCATGATCGACCTGGTGGCCGAGACGCTGTGGGAACAGGTGGGTTCACGGCCGCCCTCTGTCGCCCCCTGGAGTAATGTTGATGGAAGTACATCAGTGGCTTCACAGTATTCAATTTATTCACAACTTTAAATGTTGAAACTTTGATTTTTATTTATGTTTATTTATGTTTATTTATCTGAATGTTGTTGAAACTGTAGTCAATATTTTGTTTATTTAAAGGTTGAGTTTAAAAATGCAATATTTCCAAATCAAATTCTATATTTTTTAAGTAGAGTTTAATGTTATAATTCCAATATAGTCTTTTATATTCAGAATAAAAATGCTATTAATTGATCAAATCTATGTGAGAATAAAATAAATAACTTTAACTTCAAGTGAATTAAAACATAATAACATTTAAATAAACTAAATTCAAAGTTTCAACATTTTAAATGTTCAATGTTGTGATGAAACTGAGTTTGTCTTCATGTCTTCTGTCCGTTCATCCCTCTCTTCTTCACGTCTTCTGTCCGTTCATCCCTCTCTTCTTCTAAAGTCTTCTGTCCGTTCATCCCTCTCTTCTTCACGTCTTCTGTCCGTTCATCCCTCTCTTCTTCACGTCTTCTGTCCGTTCATCCCTCTCTTCTTCAAGTCTTCTGTCCGTTCATCCCTCTCTTCTTCAAGTCTTCTGTCCGTTCATCCCTCTCTTCTTCAAGTCTTCTGTCCGTTCATCCCTCTCTTCTTCACGTCTTCTGTCCGTTCATCCCTCTCTTCTTCACGTCTTCTGTCCGTTCATCCCTCTCTTCTTCAAGTCTTCTGTCCGTTCATCCTTCTCTTCTTCACGTCTTCTGTCCGTTCATCCCTCTCTTCTTCAAGTCTTCTGTCCGTTCATCCCTCTCTTCTTCACGTCTTCTGTCCGTTCATCCCTCTCTTCTTCACGTCTTCTGTCCGTTCATCCCTCTCTTCTTCAAGTCTTCTGTCCGTTCATCCCTCTCTTCTTCAAGTCTTCTGTCCGTTCATCCCTCTCTTCTTCAAGTCTTCTGTCCGTTCATCCCTCTCTTCTTCAAGTCTTCTGTCCGTTCATCCCTCTCTTCTTCAAGTCTTCTGTCCGTTCATCCCTCTCTTCTTCACGTCTTCTGTCCGTTCATCCCTCTCTTCTTCAAGTCTTCTGTCCGTTCATCCCTCTCTTCTTCAAGTCTTCTGTCCGTTCATCCCTCTCTTCTTCACGTCTTCTGTCCGTTCATCCCTCTCTTCTTCAAGGTCTTCTGTCCGTTCATCCCTCTCTTCTTCAAGTCTTCTGTCCGTTCATCCCTCTCTTCTTCACGTCTTCTGTCCGTTCATCCCTCTCTTCTTCAAGTCTTCTGTCCGTTCATCCCTCTCTTCTTCTTCTTCAAGTCTTCTGTCCGTTCATCCCTCTCTTCTTCAAGTCTTCTGTCCGTTCATCCTTCTCTTCTTCAAGTCTTCTGTCCGTTCATCCCTCTCTTCTTCACCTCTTCTGTCCGTTCATCCTCTCTCTTCTTCTTCAAGTCTTCTGTCCGTTCATCCCTCTCTTCTTCAAGTCTTCTGTCCGTTCATCCCTCTCTTCTTCACGCTTCTTCTTGTCCGTTCATCCCTCTTTTCTTCGCGTCTTCTCGTTCATCCCTCTCTTCTTCACGTCTTCTGTCCGTTCATCCCTCTCTTCTTCACCTCTTCTGTCCGTTCATCCCTCTCTTCTTCACCTCTTCTGTCCGTTCATCCTTCTCTTCTTCAAGTCTTCTGTCCGTTCATCCCTCTCTTCTTCACCTCTTCTGTCCGTTCATCCTTCTCTTCTTCAAGTCTTCTGTCCGTTCATCCCTCTCTTCTTCAAGTCTTCTGTCCGTTCATCCCTCTCTTCTTCACGTCTTCTGTCCGTTCATCCCTCTCTTCTTCAAGTCTTCTGTCCGTTCATCCCTCTCTTCTTCACGTCTTCTGTCCGTTCATCCCTCTCTTCTTCACCTGCTGTTCCAGTCTTCATGTTTTTCTGCTGATTGGTCTAAACCTCAGTGATGTCGTGTTTTGTCTTCCTCTGTTGCTCGACAGAAGTCGATCAGGAAGGTGAGAGTCGCTCACTCCTCCTTTCTCGCCGTCATTCATCCTTGATCATCCCTCGCTCGCGTCTGCTCCTCATCCTCCTTTCATCCTCTTCTCCTGATCTGCTCACCTCACTTCCTGTTTGACAGAGTCGGCGAGATTGAATTAACCGTCAGTTAAAGACATGCATAACATTTCATTAGTTTTAGGTGTTTGTCGCTGATTTTTGTTTGTTTTCTTTTGTGTAAACTTTTAATTGATCACAGAAACAGAAACACAATCAAAGTAGCAACAGCTCGACAATAACAACCTTTGAAGGAAGATTAATAACAAATACAAAATTGTTAAAAGTGCTGTCAATCAAACGCACAATGTTTTAACTCTTTGAAGTGAAACATTCAGTTAAAGATTGTTTCGGTCAAACCTCAGGAATCCTGAAGTCATTGAATGCATCAACTTGTGTGACAAAGAAAGAAAGTTAAAGTTTCTTTACTTCAAACATTATCTGTTGATTATTTTTCAGTAAAAAATAAAAGTTCTAAACAGTTTTCATGTTGATGTCAGTGTTGAGGATTAGATCAGGAACAGAGAACATCCCGACTTCCTTCCTTGCTGCCTTGCCTCCCTACTTCCTTCCCTTCCTTCATTCACTCCCTTCACTTCCTTTACCTCCTCACTTCCTTCACTTCCTGCCTTCCTTCATTCCCTTCCTCCCTTCCTTCTCTCCCTCCCTTCCTTCCTTCCTGCCTGCCTGCCTTCACTTCCTCACTTCCTTTCTTCCTCCCCTCCCTTCCTCCCCTTCCTTCCTTCATTCCCTTCCTCCCTTCCTTCTCTTCCTCCCTTCACTTCCTTTCTTCCTCCCCTTCCTCCTTCACTTCCTTCATTCATTCACTTCCTCCCTTCCTTCACTTCCTCCCCTTCCTTCCTCCCTCCCTGCCTGCCTTCACTTCCTTCATTCAATCCCTCCTTCCCTTCCTCCCCTTCCTTCCTCCCTTCCTTCCTTCACTTCTGCCATCCTTCCTGACTTCCTGCCTGCCTTCCTTTCTCCCTTCCTCCCTTATTTTCCTTCATTCACTTCCTCCCTCCCTGCCTTCCCTACCTTCATTCAATCCCTCCTTCCCTTCCTTCACTGCCTGCCTTCCTTCCTTCCCTTCCTTCACTTCCTGCCTTCCTTCCTTCCCTTCCTTCCACTTCCTGCCTCCATGTTAACTCTGCTGTGTTGCTCCAGGTCTTGTCCAAACCTCTGGAGCGGGTCCGAGGCCTGGCCCTGCTCTCGTCCGTCCCGGGCGTGCGATCGTTCCTTCCTCTGAACAACAACTACAAGAAGAGAAACTGATCCACTCGTTCACTTTCTCACACTTTTTTCTAAACAACTTTTTACGTTTCAATTCGAGCTCAAATCTCAGGACGTCCAGACGCGTCGACCGAACGACCCTTCGGTGAATCTCAAGACGCTCCCGTGTCGTCACTTCCTGTGTCGTCACTTCCTGTTCTTGCTTTTCAACCTTTTCGTTCTCCCTCTTTTCCCGCCTCGACCGCCGGCCGCGAGTGACCTCCTTCTTCTTCTTCTCCTCCGCAGCTTCTGAAGCCGCTCAGTGAACGATACATGGAGGACAACGTCCGGCAGACGGTGGTCAACTCGCTGAAGGCCAGTTTGACGGAGCAGATTTCGCAGAACACCAAGTTAAAGACTCACTGACCCTCGTCTTCATCATCTTCCTCCTGCTCCGCGTCAACCACTAGAACTGTGGAAATAGTTCAACACCAAAGCCGACTCCCGTCATCAGTGGCATGTCCTGCTTCTGTATCGCCCCCTGGTGCCTCGGAGGAGAAACTCTTGGAGCTAAAAAAAGCTGCTGCTGTTTTGTTTTTTTGCCAAAACTTGAAAGATTTTGTTCTCTCCAGTGCCATCGGGGGTCACATGACTCATTCACATGTAGTTCAGGGACGATTATTGATCAGCACTTGTTTGTTTTCCGTAAGCGATCGTTTCTGTGCAGCACAAAGAAGTCGTGAAGGTCGATCTTCTGCTCAGGTTCACTGCTGATGTTTCACGTTTGCTGCATGTTGTAGTCGGAGTCGCTCGTATCGCAGCAGATTCATGTGATCACGAAGACACTGTTGCTAGAGTCGCGGCAGGATAACCTGTTGATTTATGCTTTTATAGTCGAGTTCTCTGCATGTGTTTGTAGCTGGGTCGCCTCCTGGGATCAGTCCTTAACTGGGTCGCCTCCTGGGATCAGTCCTTAACTGGGTCGCCTCCTGGGATCAGTCCTTAACTGGGTCGCCTCCTGGGATCAGTCCTTCTTTGGGTCGCCTCCTAGGATCAGTCCTTCACTGGGTCGGCTCCTGGGATCAGTCCTTCTTTGGGTCGCCTCCTAGGATCAGTCCTTCACTGGGTCTGCTCCTAGGATCAGTCTTTCACTGGGTCGCCTCCTAGGATCAGTCCTTCACTGGGTCGGCTCCTAGGATCAGTCCTTCACTGGGTCGGCTCCTAGGATCAGTCTTTCACTGGGTCGGCTCCTAGGATCCGTCCTTCACTGGGTCGGCTCCTAGGATCAGTCCTTCTCTGGGTCGGCTCCTAGGATCAGTCCTTCACTGGGTCGGCTCCTAGGATCAGTCCTTCTCTGGGTCGGCTCCTAGGATCAGTCCTTCTCTGGGTCGGCTCCTAGGATCAGTCCTTCACTGGGTCGGCTCCTAGGATCAGTCCTTCACTGGGTCGGCTCCTAGGATCAGTCCTTCTCTGGATCAGGCTCCTAGGATCAGTCCTTCACTGGGTCGGCTCCTAGGATCAGTCCTTCTCTGGGTCGGCTCCTAGGATCAGTCCTTCTCTGGGTCGGCTCCTAGGATCAGTCCTTTACTAGGATCAGTCCTTCACTGGGTCGGCTCCTAGGATCAGTCCTTCTCTGGGTCGGCTCCTAGGATCAGTCCTTCTCTGGGCTCCCCTGATCAGTCCTTTCCTAGGATCAGTCCTTCACTGGGTCGGCTCCTAGGATCAGTCCTTTACTAGGATCAGTCCTTCACTGGGTCGGCTCCTAGGATCAGTCCTTTACTAGGATCAGTCCTTCACTGGGTCGGCTCCTAGGATCAGTCCTTTACTAGGATCAGTCCTTCACTGGGTCGGCTCCTAGGATCAGTCCTTCACTAGGATCAGTCCTTCACTGGGTTTTAAAAATAGTTTATGGGTAAAAACATTTGGTGTCGATGTCATTTTAACGGCTTAAGGAAAGTAGCTTCTATATCCAACTGAATAAACGATTGTTTACTGAGCTTCACATCTGCAGACGTTAAGTCAGAAGTTATACATACTTAGGTTTCTTTAGTCTCGAGATATTTTAAGGATATTTCACCTGCGTCCGCTTCACTCTGAGCTCTTCTGTGTCGTGTCTCGGGCGTTGATTCAATATTTAAATAAACTTTGTATACTTTTTTTTTTTTTTAGAGAAGCAGTCGATTTGTTTTCATCACTATTTCACGGTTGTTGCGTAGAAAGTGAAGAACGAAGAGTTTTGGTTGTCGAGCAGGTCGGAGACGTCCGTCTACCTTTTAAGAATATCCTGGTAATTTATTTTTCAATAAAATGTTTACCTTCAGAATAAAAACGTTACGGTCACATGGTGTCTTTTTCATCCTTTTACTCATTCACTGAAATCAGTCTCTTGATCCTTGAATTGAGTTAATTTAAGTTGAGATTTAGTTAATTCTATCATTACAGTTGGTTATTTCCTGCTGGCATATGGAAGTTCTCCTGGAGCAGAGTGGACTGGATGGTGTTGAAGGCTCTAGAAAAGTCCAGGAACAGGATCCTCACTGAACCGCTTTATCCAGGTGGGAGTAGATGCAGGAGGTGAAGCATCTTTTACACCAACTGCTGGCCGGTAGGAAAACTGCAGGGGGTCTTGTGCTGGACTTGTGGCCTGATATGTTTGAGGACCAGCCGCTCCAGTGTCTTCATCAGCTGCGAAGTCTATGCCACCGGTCTGTAATTGTTCAGCTCACTCATGTCTAACATGACATGTTTCACTGATCACTGTGTTGAAACACTGAATCAAACCTGTAAAATTGAACTTGAAAATTCAGAAAAAACGGTGCCCTTGGACAAATGAAGATCTCCTGAGTCTGAAGAGACTTTGTGGAAAGACTCTGAAGCGTCTCTGGAAGTCCACTAAATTGAGGTGCACAGACTTCACCTCAGGGATCTGATGTCTTCTTACAATGAGATGGTGGAAACTGCTAGATCTGATTACATCAGAAAACTGGTAGCAGCAAATAGGAAAAAAACAAAAAGTGTTGTTTGACACGATTAATTCTCTCGTGTCTCCTGCTCCTCAAATCACGCCTGTCTTCTGTGAAGCTGACAGCAATGCATTGTTGAGATTTTTCATTGACAAAATTAAATTGATCAAAGAGAAAATCTCTCCCCCTTTGTTTGGAACCCCTACTGTCTCTGAGCCCCTCTCCTCCTCTTGGTCTTCCTTCACTGCTATATGTTTGGGTGATATTTCGGCGCTAGTGAACAAGATGAAACCCTCCTCTTGCTCTGATGAAGTCCTTCCTTGTAGACTTTTTATCAAAGTATTTGATGTAATTGGCCCCTGGGTTACCAATATGGTGAACCTCTCCCTTTCCACAGGGGTTTTTCCCAATGCATTTAAACCATTGTGGAGCCTCTGCTCAAAAAGCCAGGCTTAGACCCAACTGACCTCAGTAATTTCAGGCCTATTTCTAAGCTCCCTTTCTTTTTCAAGATCTTGGAGAAGGTGGTGTCTGAGCAGCTGTCTTTGTTCCTGGATCAGAGCGACATCCAAGAGAAGTTTCAGTCTGGCTTCCATAAACATCTACGGAGACTGAGGTCTGTGGATCAGAATCTCCTTTTGGTTCCCCCCCCCGGCTCAGGACCCCATGGGGGGATTTTTATTTTGTTTCTGGTCCCTTCGCCCTGTGCGGGGCCTTTTTTCTTTTTTTTTTTTTTTTTTTTTTTTTTTTTGATCTACTGACTCCTTTAAGAAACATCTTAAGACGTTTCTATTTGTTCAGGCTTTTCCTTGATTTTCTGGAACTCCTGTTGTGTTATCAGTTATGTCTTGACCTTTAAGCAGAGGTATAAAAAGTAAGAAACAAAGATAGAGAAGCAGCAGAGGTCAGAGGTCAGAGGTTTTATCATATTGTCTCGTTATTAAAATGTTTTGTTCAAGATGCTCTGAGATGTGAACAAATGTCTTAATTGATCCTTATTTGTGTTTATCCACTTCACGTATAGCTGAGAGTAGAAACTGATCCTGAGTCTGTTTGTGTTCGAGTGACCTGAAGTGCCAGCGGCAGGTGAACAGGTGAGGAACAGGTGAGCAAGGGTTCAGGATGTTGGAGGCTGTGAAGTAATGAAAGATTTTATGTTTCAACACAACATAATCACATTCACAGGTGGATGGACGAGAGTCTGGAGCTGAACTGCTCTGACATCAGTGGAAACAAACACATGTGTGGATCATTAAATCATTGATGACATATGCAGTGATTGACAACTACACTCTGATGTTTCCATCACTGACCTTGAACCACACGGGTGGACACACCTGTGATCGCAGTGGTCAGTATGATAATTACTACCTGTATGTGTGTCCTGAGTCTGACCCGCCTGCTGATGTGTTCTTCACCGGAGGAGAGAACGTGACTCTACGATGGTAACATGAGAGACGAAGATGTTCCAGAGAATCCAGTCTCGACGCTTGATAAGGAGAACAAAGTGGTTCTTTAATGTGTGTTTGTAAGTAATGTGTATTCATATAGAGCTTTTCCAGACCAGGGTCCCAAAGCGCTTAAACAATCAAAACAATATTCAATAAAGTATATATTTTAAAGGTCAAAAAATAAATAAAAGGTCATAAAACTGATAACAAAACAGGAGTTCCAGAGAATCAAGGAGTCAGTAGATCCCCTTAGTTATCTTCATAATCTCAGGTTCTATGAATTGGTGCAAAGCCCTCTAACCGCTTCGCTATTGGTTTATCCTCGAGGCCCCGCCTCGTCTCTGAGAAAGCTTAATGAACTCGCCACCCAGCTGGGTGCAGTACACTTCCTATAAAGGCTTTGCACAATCCTGACAGCAGCATCGCTAGGGCCCCGCTGGCCGTGGATCCAAATCCATTGGGGCCACGGGCCTCGGGGGAATGTAATCGCTCAAAAACAGTATGAGCTACTGATCCTGTCGCCATGTCGAGGAGATAGGCTCTAGCCAAGGCTGAGGTGGACGCCCAAGACAACAACCTGCGAAAGAGCCACTGAAGCTGCCACACCACGGGTGATCCACCCGCTGCCTGGTAGGCCTGGATAATGGCCGATCTCACCCAATGAGAGACCTCTGAGGGAAGACCGGCTCACCTGGCCAACATCTACCGTGGCAAAGAGGGCATCAGAGCGGCCGAATGAGGCCAGGCACCGCAAAACAAAACCCGCACAGGACAACGGGTGAAGACGATCTTGACCCCGGTCCAAGTGGGGCGGCGGTTGGAAGGCCTGCAGCGTGAGAGTTGTTGCCCGGAAGGACCCGAACCTTTGGACAACGGAACGCTGGAATCGGACGCAATGACACTGATGACTCCTCGACTCAAGGAAAACATTTAGGGCTAATAAGGTAAGGTAAGGTAAAACTTTATTGATCCCTCAGGAGGTCTCCTTCGCGAAATTGTTTTTTTTCCAATAGCCAGCAATTTTTCATAAACAATAAAAAAGAATACATAAAAAATAAAATAAGAACAAGGACATAAAGAGGAAGAACAAGATGATACAATCGAAGTATAAAGATAAAGACACAGAACTGAGTCAAAGAAAAACAACAAAGACAAAAGATACAAAGACTAACATAGAACAGAACATCCAGATACTCTCACTCCACTCCTGCCCCCGAACTCAGAATTGTACAATTTAATAGCCCGAGGCATGAATGAGTCCTTGAGTCTATTTGTTTTGCACCTGGTAGGAGCATTCATGCACTCATTCTGCTTCTCTGCTCACTGATGACAGTGTTCAGAGGATGATGTCATCATCCATGATGGACAGTAGTTTGTTCAATGATCTCCTCTCAGCAACTGTCACCAGTGAGTCCAGCTTCATTCCACTAATGGGGAGAGCACAAGCTCACTCGTTCTCTTTGTGGATGTCAGGTCCAGAAGGAGTGAAACCTTAAAAGACAAAATGTCACTCATTTGCAGCAAGCCCAGCCACACTGCCGTGTGAGCTGCTGCCATGAGCCCCAGGGGGGACACACACAGCGCCTGCTGACGTCACATGACGTCAAGCTTCCAGCAACTGTGTTGTCAACCAGACTAATGGAGAGAGCACGAGGCTCGCTCGATCTCTTCGTGGATGTCTGTACCAGAAGGAGCGAGACCTCATCAAAAATGTCCAGTGGGACTTGGTCAAGAGGCTCAATTGTCAGGTCTGCGAGAGAATCCAGCACCAGCTGGAGATCCTGCCGGGGGGATGGATGGCCTAACAGGAGGTCAAAGCCTGTAGGCCCCAGTAAGAAACGCACAACCAGAGGGTAGGTACGCGCCGAAGCACCTGGCATGCCTCGTTGCTATGGCTGATGCGAACACTTAGTGTCGCCACAGTCCGTCTGTTATCCAGCAATGCTGCAGGAAAAAACTGTACAGCAGAGACCAATCAGGAGCTGTGGTCCAGGGACCTGTCTGCACACCAGTGCAGAACATCCCTCATTTGGAGGCATAAGCCTACGTGTAGACGGGGGGCCCGGGCATTCTCCAGCATGTGGAGAGCCACACTTTGAGAGGCAGACCCAGCACCAGGGGTGCCATCAGAGTCCCCCCTGCCCGGGGAGTACGGCGCCACCACTATTAACCTCAGACTCCCCAGCTTCGCTCCCTGAAACAAGGAGAGGAGTCGCCGGCGGAGGGAAGGCAAACAGTAGCCGGCCAGCCAACTTAAGTGGGCCAAAGCGCCCACACCTAGTGGGGGGCAATCAGATGCCCTGAGGGAGAACCAAAGAAGACATTTTAAGTTCTCCTTTTTGGCGTAGAGGTCCACCACCGTGTGACCAAACCAAGCCCACGACTCGGACAGACCCCATTCGTCCTGGACAGCCCCCCTTGACAGTCTGTCTACATTCAGCGCACCCAGCACATGCTGAGCTCTGAGAGAGAAGGTGACGGTCTGCCCACAGCCAAATCTTCTTTGCCACACTCAGAAGGGCTGGGGATCTGACTCCACCCTGGCGATTCACGTACGCCACCATTGGAGCTGTCTGATAGCACTAGGACGTTGGACTGTGACAGTTGGGGAGAGAGAGGTGAAGAAGGACGTCGTGAATTGCTTTCAACACTAGCCAGTTGATGTGAACCGGTCTGTTCCAGACACTGCTGGCGTAGGTCTGACCCGAGGTGCCTCCCCAACCTGTCAGGGATGCGTCTGTGAACACCTAAGTGTAATGAACTCTCCTTCTGAGGTTGGTTAGAGTCCCAAAAAAAATAATTTGATGTCCTGCAAAATTAAAGCAGGAAGGCTCACTTTTCGACCTCCGTCCCGCTTAGGGTCTGGCTTGAGACGACCAAACCATCTCTGGAGATCCCTCATATGCAGCAAGCCCAGCCGCACTGCTTTGTGAGCTACCAGCAACTGTGTTGTCAGTCGGAGAATGGGCTGGATACTTGTGTCCGGGAGGCATGCATATCCTACCTCCCTGTTCAGCAGTACCCCCAGGTAAACTAACTGCTGGACTGGAGTCAGAGCGCTCTTGATGAGGTTCACCATGAACCCCAGGTTGGCAATATGGCTCAACATCTTTGAGTGAGCGTGACTTTCTTCCTTTGACCTGGCAAGGATCAATCAGTCGCCAAATAGGTCAGATCATCACCGCATTTGCTCTCAATGGTTCAAGTGCTGCCTCCACACACTTTGTGAAGGGTAGCCAAACGGGAGCCGAGTGTATTGACACACTCGATCCTCGAGGGCGAGACGCAAGTACTTCTGATGTCTCTCGACTATCAGAATGTGAAAGTACGCGTCGGTCAGGTCGATAGATGTCATACGTAGTTTTACCGTCGACATAAGAAACGGGCGGGTGGCTATAAACCTGTTCAAATAGCTGACCAACTCCCTGTTCCGCCACTCATGTCCAGAGAAAAACGCGGGGTTGACGGTCAACTGGAGCGCATAGCCACGCCTGATTACTTCCCTTGGCAATCTGGAATGAAGTAAAACCAGGCGACTCCAAGCCGAATAATGTTCCGTCAGAACCTCAGCCCTGACAAACTTTGGGTTGTCCTCTGTTGACGAAAGGTCATCACAAGAGTCGCATCTCCATCTCCTGAACCAACAGCGCATGTACTCGAGCTGGATTCACTAGAACCCCCACTCTCGTACATAAAATCCGGCTCTGTGGGAGAAATGTGCGAGCGCGCTTGAGAAACCTCAGATGCGTCCTACATGTACCCTCTTCCCCTCGGAAGTCTCCCCAGCTCCCCGAGCACTCCTTAGTGTCACCGGAGCTGATGAAACCCGATATGTGGAGGGATGTGCTGGAGAATTTACCCAGAGCTGATGTGAGTTCAGAACAGATCGCGCGCACGTCGGCACCGCATCACTCACCGCATCACTCACCGCATCCAGTACATTCTCAAGCTCTGCTGGCGGTCCTGACCTGCTCGCTCGTGAGATCTGACCGCCGCGCACCTATCCAACTGCCTGACCAGCAGGGGCGGCAGTTCCTCGCCCTCGTCTGGTCCCGGAATGGCGGGAAAACCCCGCACGTAAAGGTTCCATGGTGCGTCTGTTCCATGGTGTTTCTCTGCCGCCAAACGTGACGCCATCCATGCCGATGGGATTTCTAGACAACGCTGTGAGGGAAGGAACAACCTCCGGTCAACATAGACATGTCCTCATCAGCTGTCAAAAACCCCGTCAGTCCAGCGCATGTCAAAACGGAAGTGAAGTAAACACAGCTGATTAAGCCAGTCTCGTGGACATTTGCTTAAAGGTGAACCGGCTCGCTGGAGTTGTTGATCTCGAACCGGGTCTTCAAACATGTCACCACATGTCCCGTCATCAGGGGCGGCAGCGCGCCCCCGCAGGATCCCAGGATGGGGTCAAACCCTTGGTGTGGTGCGAATGGTTCCGGGACATACCGTTCCATGGCACCCCCGCCCAGAAACACTGGGACACCAAACCCGGAACCGGCTGCTCTCGGACAGGACAGTGATCGGGTTTGTCCACACAGATGAGGGACAGACCCGATATATACTATGAAAGAACGGACTAAGGTGTTAGACAACACTTTAAGTTATGTGGTGAGAGTAAAAACCTCGCCGGCTCTGAGCGGCGGATCATGATAGCTTAGCATTAGCAGCAAAAGTTTCTAATGACGCCTGTGAATACGTCACACTCAAAGGCGGAAACACATGCACACGACTAACATCTCTCTCAGGTGAACCCGTCGAGTGCTGCAGGAGGGCCATG
>JACEEU010000731.1:1176078-1178578 GCA_016630915.1 Callionymus lyra | reverse complement strand
CCACATACAGAAGGCTGTCACTCACCCACATACAGACGGCTGTCATTCACTCACATACAGACGGCTGTCACTCACTCACATACAGACGGCTGTCACTCACCCACATACAGACATACAGACGGCTGTCACTCACTCACATACAGACGGCTGTCACTCACCCACATACAGAAGGCTGTCAGGCTGCGACCGGCCCAGTCCATCAAGTTGAAGAGCAGGAAACACGAGACGGGGATGAAATATTTTTCTGAAACCAAAGACATGTTTAATAAATATTCTAACCTTTGTGTTTATGACGCGTGTGAAGGTCGTATATTTCATCATATGAAGTTTTCAAGTCTCGTTTTTAACATCAATCATTTAAAGTTACGTCATCGTCATCATCATTAAACATCAACTAGTATCAACTCTGGTGTCATTGAACATCAACTAGTATCAACTCTGGTGTCATTGAACATCAACTAGTATCAACTCTGGCGTCATTAAACATCAACTAGTATCAACTCTGGTGTCATTAAACATCAACTAGTATCAACTCTGGTGTCATTAAACATCAACTAGTATCAACTCTGGTGTCATTAAACATCAACTAGTATCAACTCTGGTGTCATTAAACATCAACTAGTATCAACTCTGGTGTCATTAAACATCAACTAGTATCAACTCTGGTGTCATTAAACATCAACTAGTATCAACTCTGGTGTCATTAAACATCAACTAGTATCAACTCTGGTGTCATTAAACATCAACTAGTATCAACTCTGGTGTCATTAAACATCAACTAGTATCAACTCTGGTGTCATTAAACATCAACTAGTATCAACTCTGGTGTCATTAAACATCAACTAGTATCAACTCTGGTGTCATTGAACATCAACTAGTATCAACTCTGGTGTCATTAAACATCAACTAGTATCAACTCTGGTGTCATTAAACATCAACTAGTATCAACTCTGGTGTCATTAAACATCAACTAGTATCAACTCTGGTGTCATTAAACATCAACTAGTATCAACTCTGGTGTCATTAAACATCAACTAGTATCAACTCTGGTGTCATTAAACATCAACTAGTATCAACTCTGGCGTCATTAAACATCAACTAGTATCAACTCTGGTGTCATTAAACATCAACTAGTATCAACTCTGGTGTCATTAAACATCAACTAGTATCAACTCTGGTGTCATTAAACATCAACTAGTATCAACTCTGGTGTCATTAAACATCAACTAGTATCAACTCTGGTGTCATTAAACATCAACTAGTATCAACTCTGGCGTCATTAAACATCAACTAGTATCAACTCTGGCGTCATTAAACATCAACTAGTATCAACTCTGGTGTCATTAAACATCAACTAGTATCAACTCTGGTGTCATTAAACATCAACTAGTATCAACTCTGGTGTCATTAAACATCAACTAGTATCAACTCTGGTGTCATTAAACATCAACTAGTATCAACTCTGGTGTCATTAAACATCAACTAGTATCAACTCTGGTGTCATTAAACATCAACTAGTATCAACTCTGGTGTCATTAAACATCAACTAGTATCAACTCTGGTGTCATTAAACATCAACTAGTATCAACTCTGGTGTCATTAAACATCAACTAGTATCAACTCTGGTGTCATTAAACATCAACTAGTATCAACTCTGGTGTCATTAAACATCAACTAGTATCAACTCTGGTGTCATTAAACATCAACTAGTATCAACTCTGGTGTCATTAAACATCAACTAGTATCAACTCTGGCGTCATTAAACATCAACTAGTATCAACTCTGGTGTCATTAAACATCAACTAGTATCAACTCTGGTGTCATTAAACATCAACTAGTATCAACTCTGGTGTCATTAAACATCAACTAGTATCAACTCTGGTGTCATTAAACATCAACTAGTATCAACTCTGGTGTCATTAAACATCAACTAGTATCAACTCTGGTGTCATTAAACATCAACTAGTATCAACTCTGGTGTCATTAAACATCAACTAGTATCAACTCTGGTGTCATTAAACATCAACTAGTATCAACTCTGGCGTCATTAAACATCAACTAGTATCAACTCTGGTGTCATTAAACATCAACTAGTATCAACTCTGGCGTCACACGGAAAGACTTGAAAACGCTCCTCAGCTGATTTGTCAGCGAGTCAAACGAGTCAAACGAGTCAGACGAGTCAGACGAGTCAGACGAGTCACTCACCCCAGACGCCGCCGTCTGCTATGGTTGACTTTACGTCGACAGTGACTGACGGGAAGATTCCGATGGTGACGGTGAAGATGAAACACACAGACAAGGCCATGATCCAGATCTGAAGGAAACAGTTGAATGAGTCGATGTTACGAGTGAACATCGTGTTACTGTTATTAGTTGTTAGTGTTATTGTTGTTAATGTTATTGTTGTTATTGTTATTGTTGTAATTACTGAACATTCAAGTAAATAAATAAACAACAGCAGGAAAAACATATTTTCTTACAATATGTCCTACGCTCT
>JACEEU010000731.1:1161078-1171078 GCA_016630915.1 Callionymus lyra | reverse complement strand
AACTATGAAAAAAACTGCGACTTATAGTCCGGAAAACAAGGAACTTCATAGTTCTAGTCCTGCTGCGTCTGTTGGGTCAACATCCAACATAAGCTGCAGTAAATGAAAGTCGCGCAGCAGCGGGAGATTTAATAACAGAAAGGGGGAGAAGTGAGTGAGAAAATAAAGGAGAGGAACATGAATAGCATTCCTGGGCGTGTTTGTGTAGTGGAAGAGTCCGACGCACAATCCTACTCTGATTAAAACAAACACAGACGCACAACGTGATCGACTTACACGACGACACTCGCTCAAGACGCACACGTATTAATGCTGGATGGTAGTTTAACCAGCGACTGGTGATTTTAATTATCAATTAATGATGATTTACTTTTAACATACAAGAGCCTAAAAGCTGCTTTTCCATGACGACCATGAAGGCATCGCTGGAGTCAATGATTTTGGGGCCACTTTATAGAACGTGACCTTATTCAGGGGCCGTCAGGACAATAGATTGAAGGGACAAATGAAGTTTTATATGATGGGAAAATTAAAAGACAAATAACTAAAAGGACATTTGAAAATAAGTTAATTTGATTTCATGTAATTTTATTTTACTTCATTTTATTTTAAGTTACGAAAAACATTTCTTATTTCACATATTTTATCAGTTTCTCTGGCACCACAAACAAATCCTGTTGTTTTCACAAAGTTTCTCATTTAACTTAATTTTATTCATGATTATTTATTTTAATACATTTTATTAAACAAAAGCATCTACAAAAAAGAGCAAATGAAAGGCAGAAAAAAGGGGAAAAAAGATGTTTAGAAAATATATGTAAAAAAAAAGATAAATAAATGACATTAAGGCAGTAAATAAATGATTAACATTAAAAATATCATATAATACGAGAAAAATAAAGAAATATATGTTGAACTAATTGATGGATAGTGATGTTAAACTTTTCTAAATGACCAGTTTTATAGTTTTATTTTAGTTCATGCTCACGGATGGAGTCGGGGTTCGATCTGTTGTGTGAAGATTGTCGTGAGTTTGAGAGAGAAACATATGGATGAGACGTTGATGTTCTGGACTCACTTCTGGTGGATGAAGGAGTTCAGGCAGGTGAAGATCAGCAGCGGAACCATCGCACACAGTGTCATCACGTTGTTGAACTTCAGCTCCAGTTCGTTCCTGGACTCGTCCGTCGCGGTTCTGTTGCTGGTGTCGTTGAGTCCGGAGGGCGACGAGTCCTTCAGGCGGCTGGTGAAGTACTGAGAGGAACCAGGGGAACCTTTAGTTCAGGAATATGACCTTAAATTAAAAACTTGATTTTTCAACACTTAAAGAGTGACACTCGTCTCACTCTTTATGTTCCAACGAGGGTTTTTAAAATAAAATTAACCAGAAAACTTGAATTTATCATTTTTGTTTCCACCTTTTTTCTACTTGAATGATGGACATTTGAGGATTTAAGTTGATCCTTCACTGCTCATGAGAACTTAACTGGCATCACGGTGTCTTAACTTATCTTAATGACTTCCATTAGCAGATCAAATTCCAGGTTTTAACCCCTTAATGGTCGCCAGAGGATTAAAGAAGCTCCGTCAGGTCGGGGTCAGGTGGAGCTTTTTGACTAAAACCAGGAGGATTCAAGAGTCAAACAAACAATCTTTGTGTTGGTCCTGAGGGGGGGTGTCTTATCACTTCCATCTGTCCTTCACAAACACTTTAACTCATTCACTCACCATTGTTGCCGTCATGAAGAAGTTCCAGGGCAGGAGAGTTCCCAAGCCCAGGATGAAGAAGATGATCCAGACAGCATTGTACCTGAGAATCAGATCATGGTTGTGATTCGAGAACAACATCATCCTTCGATACGTCAATCATTTGGAAACCTTTCATTTCTTATGACACACTTCAACAAAACGCTTTCACTTCAAACTTCACTACTATTTATCACAGAGTTGTGTTTGTATCGATCGAGTCTTTATGTCTCAGAGAATCTTACAAAAAAAAGCTCAGGAATTAAACAACAACTTTTGTTTATCTCTGGATCAACTCTGGACAAAAGTCAGCAAATGAACAGAAGAACGAGAAGAAGATTCTTTGAGTCGTACTTGTCCCGGGGAGTGTTGAGGGCCGTCATGGTTCTGCTGAGGTAGAGAATGTTCAGTTGGGGTTCAGTGAGGGTGGCACCGGGTCTGAAGGTCACAGATAACAACATGTTTATTCACTTCACAACATCTTCAGACTCGATACAGGCGTGTGTTGGATCGTGAAACTAGTCTCTGTCCAACATTATTCCTTTAAAATCTTGTCCTTATTTTCACAACGTTTTGGGGGATTTGTTGATCAATCTTTCCCAGATGTTGTCAATGTTTCAAACTAATAAAACTAATTTATTATTTTCACTCAAGCTACAACTGAAACTTAAAGTTTAATTGTGTGTGTGTGTGTGTGTGTGTGTGTGTGTGTGTGTGTGTGTGTGTGTGTGTGTGTGTGTGTCGACCTAACCCACGGAAATAACACAATGATACACAACTCCAGTGATTAAAACAGCACAGGTTCAAACGATTCATTGTTTTAGTTCGACAGAAACTCTCAACTGTCAGAGAACAAAGACAAATAAAGAAGATTTCCTGCGACTATCAGACCATCTTAGATGAGGCGCGTCGTGCGAGTCATGCGCATCTTCTTGAGAGTCAATGAAAGCACTGTGACTCGGATCATCAACACAAGACTCGAGCCACAAAGAAACCTTTGTACGAGGCCAGAAAAGAGCAACAACTCCTGATAAAAGAAAACCTTACGGAAGATCTTACTTGAGTCCAGAGTCGCGACTTCTTCCCTTCCTGGCAGACGCTCAAGTGGACCTGGAGATGTTTGACTTTATAGCTGGAGGGAGTGAACGCTCCACCGTCGACGACTCCCCCTCTTCTTCTCTCCATCCCCCTCTTCTTCTCTTCTTCTCTCCATCCCCCTTCCTTCTCTTCTTCTCTCCATCCCCCCTTCCTTCTCTCATCCTCCCAAACATTTTATTCTTCACATTCCCAACGTCTGCGCTGATGTTTGGCAGCTCTCAGCGAACCTGAGCAGAACTTTGGATGAAGTCTGACGTTCTTTCTTTGGACTCGTCACAGGCGTTGGATTGACTTTTGTTTTTGCTCGAGAGAATTCAGCGAACGTTCCCTCCTTTCATTTCTCCCTCCACCAGCTTTTATGTTGCTTCATCCACTTATCTCACACTTCATTAAATCCTGCGAAGGATGTTCTCCGTGCTTCTTTTCCTTCATCCTCTTTCCACAGCCATTGTTTCACATCGAGCTCTGAACCTCTTAACCTTCTCCTGCATCCTGAATAACATGACCTCCAATGATTGACACTTGAGGTTAAATTCCAAAGTGTGGAAACAACTCAACACCCAGTGGATGAGTTTCCTTCATATATAAAACGAGTCCATGACATATTTGAGTGTAGACACTAGCGCAGTGGTGACCGAGGCTCCTCTCCAGGAGGAGGAACATGAGGAGCCACATCAAGAGTCGTCTCCTTCGAAAGCTTCACTTCAACTCAAGACTATTGTTGCAGTTAAACCAGAGACATCAGGTTCACACGTTCACACAACAAAACTGTAAGAAGCGTCTGGACTCGTGACACTCAGAGACAAATACTACTAGTACTGGAACATTTGGACAAACAAACTCCTGGAGAGAGTCAAACGTTCATGAACATCATCAACAGTGAAGTCAGGTCTGGTCGACCAATGACAAGCTGATCCAGTGACTCCAGAGACGACAGTAAATACTTCACTGGACCGACGTTCAACTCTGACCATGGAGTTAGAAACGCATCAAATACATTCCAGAGTCGGGTTCGAAGGCGACTCCTGAACGCGGCTCGGTATCGAACTTCAGTTATTTCCTGACCAAAATACTTCGGTGGCGCCGAGTAACGAAACATGCTTTGAGTTTGAAACACGACGTGAACAGTTGTCACTTGTTGGCCATTTTTCTTTTGCACTGGATTTTTAAGAAAACAGCCTGTAGTTGAAAATGACCAAAGATAAATCTACTCAAATTTAATGTTCTTGTTGTTGACCTCATTAAGTTACTATCGAAAAGTATGGAATGAAGGCGTGGTTTTCAGTCACATTTTAATTCAAAACTCTTTATCCCTTGTGTTGTCTTGGGGTCAAGATGAACGACCTCCACCCCTGCATATGTATTTATGGAAGTCAGATGTCAGGGAGGTCGTTTGCAGCCGCCGGGTCACCTTGACCCAGAGGCCGCACAAGGGTTAAAGAACAATCCACAGCTCCACATAGTGTCATAAAAGTGTAACTGCAGTTGTTGTAAGACAAATATTTTTCTTCTTCTTCATTGTGTAACGTTTGTTTATCTTCCTGGTCCGAGTCACGACATCTCAAAATTAAAACCATTACTTTTTTTTTAATGTTACGCATTATAGCTTTAAATTATTCTATTTTACTGCTCAGACACTTTAGACAAACACTGTTGTGTGTTCATTAATAACTGTGTGTACTTGTATACGCTCTCACAATGATTATTGATTTCAAAATTCTACTATACAGTAAGAATTAAATATACTTTAAACATCAATGGTTGCTTCTTCTTTCTTCTACATTCACATTAAACTACAAATATTACTTACATAAGTATGTAGTTGATGCTCTCAAGTAAATGTCTTCGATCAAAGAACTTCAACCTGAAGTCAAATCACTTTCTTATCACAAGTCTTAATTAAAATCCTTTATGACAAAAGCAGCATTAATTACAAACAACAACTTCTATAATAAGATAAACCTTTAAAGTGTCTTTGGTTAAAACAATATAAAAAATGTAGCCACTGTTCAATTAAAATATCTTTTATCATTCAATCATCACATTTTTATCAATTAATAAATGATTTTTTTTAAACTGTAGTTTAATTTAACATTTCAACAAGACACAAGCGAAAGGAAAACGACGACTTCTTTTGAGTGTAAATACATCTTTGAACACAACTCGCTGGCGTTAAAAGAGAAACAGGTTAAAGGTTGAGAAAGTCTATTGTCATTTAAGTGAGTTTTCAAGCAGTTCTTCACGTCGGGGTCACTGGAGTCGCACACCTTCACATTAACACTCAAAATAGAACATTTAGGGTTTGTTTCTTTTTCACTAGTTTAATGGTTTATCTCGAGTTAACTGGACTGAAACAAACATGACGCGTCAACAGTCACGGTCTAGATCCATCTTTGACTAATGTTAGTCCAGAGAAAATGTTATCTTTAGAACAATCAATAGAACAGAAATGGCGTCAACTGGTCGGGGTCACCAAAGGTCAACCCTCGCGGTGACCGGACTGACCGTCTTCACTCCCTGATCTGCCGTCGTTTCACGTTGAATGGATGGAGGTGTGAGAGCCGTGATCTATGATCTAGACGTGAGTGACGTGAAGTACACAACAGTGACGACTCCAGACTCACACAGGTGTGAGAGCCGTGATCTATGATCTAGACGTGAGTGACGTGAAGTACACAACAGTGACGACTCCAGACTCACACAGGTGTGAGAGCCGTGATCTATGATCTAGACGTGAGTGACGTGAAGTACACAACAGTGACGACTCCAGACTCACACAGGTGTGAGAGCCGTGATGTTGTGTCGTTGTGTCCCTGAAGACACTTCACCCTGATTGCTCCTGATGGTGAACTTGGCGCAAGTGGGCAGCCTACAGCCTACTCCCATCAGTATGTGTGAATGGTGGAATTTCCCCTCGCGGGACTAATAAGGGATTCTAAAAAAAAAGAAAAAAGTACACAACACTTCCCATGATGAGTCACAAACTAACTTGAGTTATTTTCTGCCTCCCCCACAAACCAGTGTCATCAGGGAACTAATCACAAGTTATCCTCTAGTTACTGGGACACAAACACAACGACTTCAACATGGAGGAAACATCAGAATTACAGAAGAATTAAAGTAACTTTCACAAGGTTCTTCTTAGTGACACGCGTTGTAACCAGATCTGAACACGTGGTCAGTGCTATTATTATTATTATTATTAGCGTCACGTGATCATCTGTCCACTATTATCAGCAGATAAAACCCTTAAAACGACACGTTACATGTGACAGTCGCGTGTAACTTGTTGTGGTTCCATTGTGTAGATGAGAATGAATGAATGAACCACGTGCTCCAGCCCCTCACGCGCGGGGATTTGGCGGCAGATTTAATTCAAGTCGTTGTTTTAAAAAACAAACACTGACGTGAAGCGATCGTTTCATACAAACAAGTGACGTAAATACGTCTAAAGCGCCAATATTTCATTTGGACAGAAACGCCATTTTAATTCATCTCACGTTCATTTAACACCGAATACTGTCGTTAAAATGAGAGAATATCTTGTCGGACGAGTTATCAACACATCAGAAGCGGTTATTACAGCAGTGTGTGTTTAAAAAGGCGTGTTTTAAAGGAATCTTACCGTCATTACAGGCGCACAGACTCGCGGTTTGTGTCGCTTTGGCGCGTACGGTGTTTGCTTTGGTCCTGACGATGCGTTCACGGGAATCAGAAAAAAACTACGTTTGCGTCGAACGCCTTTATATGTTTAAACAACCCCCCCCCCTCCCGGGAAAATGTATACAACTTTAAGCTTAAATCAGTCTTAATATTGACACTGTATGACTCTGATATAAAACCTAGATTTAACCTTTCCGCGCCAAAACAATTCATTAAAGTTTTTTTTCCAGGAGTCCCTCAACGCAGCATCGTCGCGAGGGCGGACGCTCTGTAGTAGTCACGTGACCCGTAATTTAAATAATACAAAGATATAAAGTCATATTTTTCAGAAATATTCAGACACTTAAATGCTACTTTACTTCAAAGTAATCGGGTTTAAAATAAAAATAAATGTTTATATTATATATTCAATATTTTCAGTCTTTCTATCTTGCAACAGTGATTTCTATGAATTAAAAAAAAACACACACTTTTAAAACAAGTAACTTAAAATATTAAAGGTTTATTTAACTTGTGGCTTCGTTATAGTAATCATTATAACAGTTTATCTCTTCTGTTATAAGTAAGTAAGTAATTTTTATTTATAGAGTGCTTTTCCAGACCAGGGTCACAAAGAAGTTAAACAATCAAAACAATATTCAATAAAGTATAAGATTTAAAGATCAAGATAAAACTAATAACACAAAAGGAGTTCCAGAAAATCAAGGAAAAGCCTGAACAAATAAAAAGAAAATATATATATATAAGTGAACAGTGACTTTCACTGGATTAAAAGACCAAATAAAGCAGTGTTGTGTGTTTGTGTGCAGATGTTATGATGTTACACATGTTCCTGGTCTCAACACACGTGTCAGCGAGAAGGTGTGAAGAGATGATTCCTACATCAACCTGTGAGGAGAAGCACCAACAAGTGGCTCCAGCACTTGTTTACTGCGAGTCTGAAGCAGCAACTGTTCCCGTCTGTGGGCAACACACCCTGTCTCACCCCCCGACACACACCCTGTCTCCCCTCAGTCTAAAAACAGCCTCTCGCGGTCGACAGCGTCACCTTCTCAGAGTCAAGTCTGCTCGTGAATGTCAGCGACTGTGGAGCTTCTGTCTCGGAAAACACTGGAACAAAACAAACGTTAAATGACTTTCTTCTCGCAATGAAACGTGTTTCTGACCACGACGTAGACTTTGGCAGGACGGACGGAAAAGTTAGTCTCGAGTTTTGTTACCGAGGTTCGTGAGGAAAACAGAAAAGAAACTAATAGAATAAAAAAATGTCTCTTTTTAACCGAGATCTACGGCAGACGAACTTGAAGTTTTCTGAACCATCAGTGACTCCACTGGTCGTAAGATTTCAATCTTGTTCAACAATCTGACACAAACATGGAGTGAGTGTCGTCGTAAGAATCGTCGTAAGAATCGTCGTAAGAATCGTCGTAAAAAGGTCGTAAGAATTGTCGTAAGAATCGTCGTAAGAAACGTCGTAAGAATCGTCGTAAGAATCGTCGTAAGAATCGTCGTAAGAACCGCCAAAGAATCGTCGTAAGAAGAATCGTCGTAAGAAGAATCGTCGTAAGAAACGTCGTAAGAATTCAGTCGTAAGAATCTCGCCGTAAGAATCATAAGACAAGAATCGTCATAAGAATCGTCGTAAGAATCGCCATAAGAATCGCCGTAAGAATCGTCGTATGAACCGTCTTAAGAATCGTCGCATGAATCGTCGTTAGAATCGTCGTAAGAATCGTCGTAAGAATCGTCGTAAGAATCGTCGTAAGAATCGTCGTAAGAATCGTCGTAAGAATCGTCGTAAGAATTCGTCGTAAGAATCGAACCGTAAGAATCGTCGTAAGAATTAAGAATCGTCGTAAGAATCGTCGTAAGAATCGTCGTAAGAATCGTCGTAAGAATCGTCGTAAGAATCGTCGTAAGAATCGTCGTAAGAATCGTCGTAAGAATCGTCTTAAGAATCGCATGAATCGTCGTAAGAATCGTCGTAAGAATCGTCGTAAGAATCGTAAGAATCGTCGTAAGAATCAAGTGCCCGGAGTAAACCCACACAAAAGAGGAGAACATACTCGCTCCACACAGTCCACTCTTCCATCACCAGTCGACTCCCTCCTGACCGGGAAGCGAACCGACAACCTTGTTGCTGCGAGTCGATCTTGGTCAGTTGATTTGTTCTGTATTTCCTTCAGGAATAATAAAGAACGTAAACAAACAATAAACATTTCAACAGGAACCTCCGAGAATATTTTCTCTTCGATGCAAAACAAGACTTTGTATTTCAAGGTCTATTTTAAAACACGGACTCCAAGCAAACAATCATCACAGGTGTCTTGAGAAGATGTTTGTCGAGTCCCTGGGGAGGGTCAAAGGTCGCCTCCTGACCACATACTGAGATTTAAGGCCAGAGGAATTCCAGAGAATTCAACCCTTCAACCCTTAAGCAAGAGATTTAACCAAATCCCATTTGAGATGAAGAATTTTAAAACAGCACTAAACTACAAAGGATTAAGACAGCAGGGTGGTCTTCCAACGTGAAGTCCTCGTTTTTCCTAACAGAAGATTCTAACCATTACTTACTGACATTCCCAGAAAACATTCCAGATGATGGACAGTATCGCGTGACCTTCTCCAGTCTGGACACCACAGGAGCCTCTTTGTCCAGCAGACAAACTTGTCCCAAGAGTTTTCTTCTCTTTCAGAATTTTTCAACGAAATTCTCTGAATTTCCTGCATCTTTTCCTTTGACCTTTGACACATGATACTGTGACGGTGACACATCCGACTGTTCTTTCTTCTGTGTCGTCTGGAAACACAACCTTTGAGAAACAATGATAACAATTCCTGAAGGAGACCTGGAGAGAAATCAATGAAGTTTATTTATTATTTTTTATTTTAACTCAAACACCTGAAGATCAACTCGTATCGACTCTGGTGTCATTAAACATCAACTAGTATCAACTCTGGTGTCATTAAACATCAACTAGTATCAACTCTGGTGTCATTAAACATAACCTATTTATCAACTCTGGTGTCATTAAACATCAACTATTTATCAACTCTGGTGTCATTAAACATCAACTATTTATCAACTCTGGTGTCATTAAACATCAACTAGTATCAACTCTGGTGTCATTAAACATCAACTATTTATCAACTCTGGTGTCATTAAACATCAACTAGTATCAACTCTGGTGTCATTAAACATCAACTAGTATCAACTCTGGTGTCATTAAACATCAACTAGTATGAACTCTGTTGTCATTAAACATCAACTAGTATCAACTCTGGTGTCATTAAACATCAACTAGTATCAACTCTGGTGTCATTAAACATCAACTAGTATCAACTCTGGTGTCATTAAACATCAACTAGTATCAACTCTGGTGTCATTAAACATCAACTAGTATCAACTCTGGTGTCATTAAACATCAACTAGTATCAACTCTGGTGTCATTAAACATCAACTAGTATCAACTCTGGTGTCATTAAACATCAA
>JACEEU010000731.1:1103578-1156078 GCA_016630915.1 Callionymus lyra | reverse complement strand
GTCGTACATCATCATTAACACAAGATAAATAAACATTGAATCTTAATGGTTCATGTCGACATCATCATTAACACAAGATAAATAAACATTGAATCTTAATGGTTCATGTCGACATCATCATTAACACAAGATAAATAAACATTGAATCTTAATGGTTCATGTCGACATCATCATTAACACAAGATAAATAAACATTTAATCTTAATGGTTCATGTCGACATCATCATTAACACAAGATAAATAAACATTGAATCTTAATGGTTCATGTCGACATCATCATTAACACAAGATAAATAAACATTGAATCTTAATGGTTCATGTCGACATCATCATTAACACAAGATAAATAAACATTTAATCTTAATGGTTCATGTCGACATCATCATTAACACAAGATAAATAAACATTTCATCTTAATGGTTCATGTCGACATCATCATTAACACAAGATAAATAAACATTTAATCTAAATGGTTCATGTCGACATCATCATTAACACAAGATAAATAAACATTTAATCTAAATGGTTCATGTCGACATCATCATTAACACAAGATAAATAAACATTTCATCTTAATGGTTCATGTCGACATCATCATTAACACAAGATAAATAAACATTTAATCTAAATGGTTCATGTCGACATCATCATTAACACAAGATGAATAAACATTTAATCTTAATGGTTCATGTCGACATCATCATTAACACAAGATAAATAAACATTTAATCTTAATGGTTCATGTCGACATCATCATTAACACAAGATAAATAAACATTTAATCTTAATGGTTCATGTCGACATCATCATTAACACAAGATAAATAAACATTTAATCTTAATGGTTCATGTCGACATCATCATCAACACAAGATAAATAAACATTGAATCTTAATGGTTCATGTCGACATCATCATTAACACAAGATAAATAAACATTGAATCTTAATGGTTCATGTCGACATCATCATTAACACAAGATAAATAAACATTTAATCTTAATGGTTCATGTCGACATCATCATTAACACAAGATAAATAAACATTTAATCTTAATGGTTCATGTCGACATCATCATTAACACAAGATAAATAAACATTGAATCTTAATGGTTCATGTCGACATCATCATTAACACAAGATAAATAAACATTGAATCTTAATGGTTCATGTCGACATCATCATTAACACAAGATAAATAAACATTTAATCTTAATGGTTCATGTCGACATCATCATTAACACAAGATAAATAAACAATTTAATCTTAATGGTTCATGTCGACATCATCATTAACACAAGATAAATAAACATTGAATCTTAATGGTTCATGTCGACATCATCATTAACACAAGATAAATAAACATTGAATCTTAATGGTTCATGTCGACATCATCATTAACACAAGATAAATAAACATTTAATCTTAATGGTTCATGTCGACATCATCATTAACACAAGATAAATAAACATTTAATCTTAATGGTTCATGTCGACATCATCATTAACACAAGATAAATAAACATTTAATCTTAATGGTTCATGTCGACATCATCATTAACACAAGATAAATAAACATTTAATCTTAATGGTTCATGTCGACATCATCATCAACACAAGATAAATAAACATTGAATCTTAATGGTTCATGTCGACATCTTGTTGTTCAAGAGAGAAATAATGAATCAATGAATGAATTCATATTATATAACAATAGGACTGCAAGATAAATCGAAAACATGCGCGATCATTTTTCATTGATCAATCAATTAGTAAAATCAAGCATTTCTTAAATACATACTTTGATCAACATGTCAGTTGTCAAGCGTTCATTGTACTTCAAAGTTTTCGTCGCTCGGTTTGAACTGAGTGTTAGGACGGCTGTGACGCGTCTTGGCTCAGTATATACGAAGAAGTAATACTAACTTCTGATCTAGTCAAACACTAGTGATCAGTAAGTAAACAACAGATCTAGTCAAACACATGATCAGTGAAGTAATACTAACTTATGATCTAGTCAAACACAGTGATCCAGTGAAGTAATACTAACATGATCTAGTCAAACACTAGTGATCCAGTGAAGTAATACTAACTTATGATCTAGTCAAACACTAGTGATCCAGTGAAGTAATACTAACTTCTGATCTAGTCAAACACAAGTGATCCAGTGAAGTAATACTAACTTATGATCTAGTCAAACACTAGTGATCCAGTGAAGTAATACTAACTTATGATCTAGTCAAACACTAGTGATCCAGTGAAGTAATACTAACTTATGATCTAGTCAAACACTAGTGATCCAGTGAAGTAATACTAACTTATGACCTAGTCAAACACTAGTGATCCAGTGAAGTAATACTAACTTATGATCTAGTCAAACACTAGTGATCCAGTGAAGTAATACTAACTTATGATCTAGTCAAACACTAGTGATCCAGTGAAGTAATACTAACTTATGATCTAGTCAAACACTAGTGATCCAGTGAAGTAATACTAACTTATGATCTAGTCAAACACTAGTGATCCAGTCACTCGTCTCTTTCAACCTCCTTTGTTAAAGCAACATATTGTAAGAACTTTTCATCTCGTCTCAGTTGTTTTCTTAGAAGATCATGAACTTCCAAACAAACCTGTCCGTCTTCACCGTATGCTAACAAGCTAAGTTGTTAGCGTCATTTATAAAGTGTTATGTGTGCACTCACCGTGTGCTACAAGCTAGGTTGTTTGCGTTATTTATTAGTGTTTTGTTTTTGTCCTTTTCCTATACCCCCCAGTTTTTTTTTTTTTGTCATTTTGTTAAGTGTGTGTGTGTACAAGGATTGATTATCGATTTGGTGATATCACGACGCGCCGGCGGCTCCTCTCTGATGTCGCTCAGTTTGGCGGGAAAACGATGCAAGTCCCGCGAGACTGAGCGTTAGAAGAGATATTTTTCCACCATCATGTCGCGGAAATAAACGAAAGGGAAATATCATCGTTTTCCTTCTCTAGACCCCCTGACCTCCACTGCAGAACTCTTACCTGCACGTGTGGCTACATTTTAAGTTGAAGGAAAAAATATCTAAAACAATATCGATATCGCAATTCAAGACACAAATACCGAATATCGCACATTTTTCCAATATCGTGCAGCTCTATATTACAATATTTTATCAGATAGAACTTTGTGATCCGACAGAAGATCAAAGAAGAAAGATTAGAGGTCAGTGAGAGCATAAATACATGCAAATGAATAATAATAATATTAATTATAAATAAGAATTTAAACATCACAGTCTTGGCTGTGACAGAATACAACATGTTTTCAACGTAACGATAATAAAGAGTTAAAGTTACTCACATGAGGATGTTGATCAAACATCTCAGCTACGAGGCCAGACAGAGTTGAAAGTGTAAACACATGTTTCACGAGCGTCGACTGATGTGATGCAACTTTTAAATCAAAACCTTCTTCCACAGTTTCTGGTTTTAGTTTCTTGAGAAAAATACTTTCTCTCTTGTGGAAGAAAAGCATCTTTGTTGTTTATGAACGTCTGCGCCAACAGAGAGTGATGATGTCATCAGTTCAGTCACATGACTCTCACCTGTTTCATATTTGTTTGTGTTAATATAACTTTATCGACTCTACACACTCACAGAAGCATGTTAGTGAAGCTCCAGCTGATTGGACCACAAGTTACAACATCAACCAATGGGACACGTTCTTTGTCATAAGCTCCGCCCATTAAGTGAAGCACTGAGAGATTTGATTGGATCAGACGCGTGTCAATCAAAACAGCTGGTGTTTGAAGATTGAAGTCATGATGTGATGAAGTGAGAGAGTCGTCACAGAGGGATGAACGAAAACAAAAATACGCATGAAAAACATACAGAATTAGCATATTAGATATTGATAGTTAATAATGAAGGAAAAAACTAGAAAAGAAATAGCAAAAAATAAATAAATAAATGTTACAAAAAAATCAGGGAAAAAATGTGCAAAAATAAACATTCTTTTTATCAAAAGCAGAAAAAAAATAAAAAAGAAAGTTTAACAGAAAAATATTATCAAAAAAGAGAAAAATTAGCCAAAGAACTGGTAAAATATTGACAAATAACAGAAAACCAGACGAAAAACTGAAAGAAAATATTCTCGGAAAATGTAAACATGATGAAAAACAGAAAGAAATATCAGTGGAGCACTAAGAGATCTGATTGGATGAGCCGTGTGTCAATCAAAACAGCTGATTTTGTGTCATGAACGGAGTGATTTGTTATGTTAACATCTCACAGACAAATTTTACTTTCATAACTCATTTCCTGCTTGATAGCAACATTAGCGTTGCAACATATTTTAGTGTCACTTGTATGAAGGATTTGATTTAGTTCTGCTGGTGGAAGTCTGGGTCAGAGCCGGGAACACAAAGAAGAAAGTTGTCCTTGAATGACTCTTCAGTTCAGGAGGAGGAAGCTGGAACTCTCTCATGCTGAGACACCATCATGTAACAATGGAACCTGTATGACGGACAGCTGTCAATCATCCTGGTTGGTGACGTCACTGAAGCTCCTTGTTTGAAACATGAGTCGGCCATGATTTTACAAACTTTCACAAAAATGTTCTGAAAATAAACGTGTGGCTGAGAAATGTTGTGAGAAACAACAAAAACACACAAACGTTTGTGCGTTTAAACTTCAAAAATGTGGTTTATTTGGTCAAAAGAGTTTCATTTCCTGCTGGTGAGGCGAGGGTTCGTGTTATCAGAGTCTTTTACTGTCGCAGTTTGAAACTGTTTTCATTCTAGAAAGTTTCAACTCTAAATATTTACCTCCTTGTCAAGTAGAAGGAAGATCAGAAATAATAACACAAACACTTTTGTCAACTGAGAACAAACACAACATTAAATCGTGAAGTGAATTCACTTGTTTTGTGTTTTCCTTTGAAGTGTCAACATTCTCCTCGTGTGGAATCAAGTCATTGAAAAGAAATGTTGTAAATATCTTTTAATATGAGTTTAGCTCATATTAGTCCAACTTACAAATGTGTCGGAAACACTGAAATATTGAGGTTTTCACGTCTTATTCAGCAGATTATGAAACATCAACTATAACTGACACATATTTATGGACCAAGAAACTTTGTTCAGTTTGAACATTTGTTCCATAAAAAAGAACGAGAAACAGACGATGAATTCAACAGTTTTACTTCATCGCAGGAAATGTTTCTGAAACATCGGCACAAACTCAAACTTATACGACCAGGAGCAACAAAACCAAGAGAAATGAATCATTTATAAAACGGACGAAGATCACGAGTCAATTCAAGCCCGAAGATTAATAACCTTGTTTTGATTTGTCTTCATGAAGAACAGATGCTCTCAGTTCTCCTTTCATGCAGCTCTTCTGTTTCCTTCCTCTCCAACTGAACTGAAATAGATCGACTAGATCTGAACTGAACTAGATCGACTACATCTGAACTGAACTAGATCGACTACATCTGAACTGAACTAGATCGACTACATCTGAACTGAACTAGATCGACTACATCTGAACTGAACTAGATCGACTACATCTGAACTGAACTAGATCGACTACATCTGAACTGAACTGGATCAACTACATCTGAAGTGGACTAGATCAACTACATCTGAACTGAACTAGATCAACTACATCTGAACTGAACTAGATCAACTACATCTGAACTGAACTAGATCAACTACATCTGAACTGAACTAGATCAACTACATCTGAACTGTACTAGATCAACTAGATCTGAACTGAACTAGATCGACTACATCTGAACTGAACTAGATCGACTACATCTGAACTGAACTAGATCAACTACATCTGAACTGAACTAGATCAACTACATCTGAACTGAACTAGATCAACTACATCTGAACTAAACTAGATCAACTAGATCTGAACTGAACTAGATCGACTACATCTGAACTGAACTAGATCGACTACATCTGAACTGAACTAGATCGACTAGATCTGAACTGAACTAGATCGACTACATCTGAACTGAACTAGATTGACTACATCTGAACAACATCAACTACATCTGAACTGGAACTAGATCAACTACATCTGAAGTGGACTAGATCAACTACATCTGAACTGAACTAGATCAACTACATCTGAACTGAACTAGATCAACTACATCTGAACTGAACTAGATCAACTACATCTGAACTGAACTAGATCAACTACATCTGAACTGTACTAGATCAACTACATCTGAACTGAACTAGATCAACTAGATCTGAACTGGACTAGATCGACTACATCTGAACTGAACTAGATCAACTACATCTGAACTGAACTAGATCAACTACATCTGAACTGAACTAGATCGACTACATCTGAACTGGACTAGATCGACTACATCTGAACTGAACTAGATCAACTACATCTGAACTGAACTAGATCGACTACATCTGAACTGAACTGGATCAACTACATCTGAACTGAACTAGATCAACTACATCTGAACTGAACTAGATCAACTACATCTGAACTGAACTAGATCGACTACATCTGAACTGGACTAGATCGACTACATCTGAACTGAACTAGATCGACTACATCTGAACTGAACTAGATCAACTAGATCTGAACTGAACTAGATCGACTACATCTGAACTGAACTGGATCAACTACATCTGAAGTGGACTAGATCAACTACATCTGAACTGAACTAGATCAACTACATCTGAACTGAACTAGATCAACTACATCTGAACTGAACTAGATCAACTACATCTGAACTGAACTAGATCAACTACATCTGAACTGAACTAGATCAACTACATCTGAACTGTACTAGATCAACTAGATCTGAACTGAACTAGATCAACTAGATCTGAACTGGACTAGATCGACTACATCTGAACTGAACTAGATCAACTACATCTGAACTGAACTAGATCAACTACATCTGAACTGAACTAGATCGACTACATCTGAACTGGACTAGATCGACTACATCTGAACTGAACTAGATCGACTACATCTGAACTGAACTAGATCAACTAGATCTGAACTGAACTAGATCGACTACATCTGAACTGAACTGGATCAACTACATCTGAACTGGACTAGATCAACTACATCTGAACTGAACTAGATCAACTAGATCTGAACTGGACTAGATCCACTAGATCTGAACTGAACTAGATCAACTACATCTGAACTGAACTAGATCGACTACATCTGAACTGAACTAGATCGACTACATCTGAACTGGACTAGATCGACTAGATCTGAACTGAACTAGATCGACTAGATCTGAACTGGATCAACTACATCTGAACTGAACTAGATCGACTACATCTGAACTGAACTAGATCAACTAGATCTGAACTGAACTAGATCGACTACATCTGAACTGAACTGGATCAACTACATCTGAACTGAACTAGATCAACTAGATCTGAACTGAACTAGATCGACTACATCTGAACTGAACTAGATCAACTACATCTGAACTGAACTAGATCAACTACATCTGAACTGTACTAGATCAACTACATCTAAACTGAACTAGATCAACTAGATCTGAACTGGACTAGATCGACTACATCTGAACTGAACTAGATCAACTACATCTGAACTGAACTAGATCAACTAGATCTGAACTGAACTAGATCAACTACATCTGAACTGTACTAGATCAACTAGATCTGAACTGAACTAGATCAACTACATCTGAACTGAACTAGATTGATTAGATCTGAACTGAACTAGATCAACTACATCTGAACTGAACTAGATCGACTAGATCTGAACTGAACTACATCAACTACATCTGAACTGGACTAGATCGACTAGATCTGAAATGAACTAGATCGACTAGATCTGAACTGAACTAGATCGACTACATCTGAACTGAACTAGATCAACTAGATCTGAACTAAACTAGATTGACTAGATCTGAACTGAACTAGATCAACTACATCTGAACTGAACTAGATCAACTACATCTGAACTGAACTAGATCAACTAGATCAGGGGTGTCAAACTGGTTTTCACCAGGGGCCGCATCATCATAATGGCTGCCCTCAAAGGGCCAGATGTAACTTATAAATGTAACTAAATGTAAGCTAATGTAAACTAAATGTAACTACTCCTTAATGTTAAATGACTTTGAATGTATTACTTGAGAGGCATAACTACTGTAAAACCAACAATTGTGAGCTGCTAACAACATATGTGATGTAGCATTTTACAATAAAATAAAAATGGCTGCACACAGCCTTGCATGTGGTGCACTAAATACATTGCTACACATAAAAATAAGTCAAAACATACAGCTCAAGACTAACAAGTTGAAACAGTCTGACAAGCAACTTTTCCTGTTGATGCACATGTATCATCACACTTGTCACCTCAAGCAGAGAAAAAATAAATCAATTGCAGGAAAATCAGATTGGTGAGTCTTTATAACAAGAACAAGAACAAGAACAATTCAATTCTTGTGGATGAGTAGATCCTGAACAAGTGGATCCCCTCTCCACCATCCATTGGTCATGGTCTGAAAATAACAAGCACAATCATTAAATTTCACACAGTTTAACTATTCTTCTTCTTGGTTACATTACATTTTATTATATTCTAATTGGGTTTTTAAAAATGCTTACCTATGTCTTCTGACCAGATGTCTGACACCGTGTTCCCGTTACCAGTGTGTCAATGTCTGATTTTAGGTCCTGTGCTGAGGCAATCCGTAGAACAGAATGGAGGTTGTCATCAGTGATGCGAGATCTGTGCTTGTTTTTGTTTACATTCATTATTGAAAACAACTGTTCGCACAGGTAGGTGCTCCCAAACATTGAAAGAACACGGGCAGCATGAAGTCGAAGCTGTGGCATCAAAGCAGGGGGCAGCAGACGGTAAAAGTCCTGGATTGCAGCATCCTGGAACTTTGCTTTCAGGCCACTGTCGCTTTGCAGATCAATCAACTCCATCTGAAGGTGCCGGGGTGCAGTGCCGATGTCAGTGGTGAAAGGACTGGTAAAGAGGGCAAAGCCAGTGTGCTGTGCTCGTAAGTCAGAGAAGCGCCGATCAAACTCATTCCTTATCAGGCTCAGTTTGGAGGCCAACTCAGCACATGAAAAAGTGTGGGGAAATGAGCCCGAGATGCTCTGACTAACAGGAAAGTTACCAAGATCATTGTGTTTCACTTGGCACATCCATAGGTCCAGTTTACGCTGGAAAGCCGTGATCGTGTCGGACATCTTTGTGATGACTTGTTTGCGTCCCTGCAGCTTCTGATTCAGTTCGGCGAGATGCTGGGTTATGTCACACAACATAGCAAAGTCACACAGCCACTGATCATCTGACAGTTCAGGCAAGGGTTTTCCTTTACGCTGCATGAAAACAGCAATTTCTTCCCTGAGCTCAAAAAATCTTTTGAGGACTTTGCTCCTACTCAGCCACCGAACTTCTGTATGGTACGGCACATCTCCATGCTCCGAGTCCATCTCCTGCAAAAACAGCTGGAACTGACGATGATTCAGGCCACGAGCGCGAATGAAATTCACTGTTTTCATGACCGTGGTCACTATGCCATCCATCCCCAGCACCTTCCCACACAAAGCTTCTTGATGGATAATGCAATGATATGTAATCAGAGGTGTGTGACAGTTAATTTCTTGCATTTTCCCCTTCATTATTCCAACTAAGCCCCTGTTTCCTCCACACATTGCGGGTGCACCGTCTGTAGTTAATCCCACCAACTTTTCCCAGGGCAATACATTTTTACTCATGGACTTCTCCACCGCATCAAAAATGTCCTGTCCTGTTGTGGTCCCATGCAAAGCAGCCACATCCAACAGCTCCTCAGTGACAGTGAGGTCCGACTTCACGCCTCTGATAAAAATTGATAACTGCGCTGTATCCGTGATATCTGTGCTTTCATCAACAGCTAATGAAAAAGCTATGTAGCTGCGTGTCTCGTCGGCCAGCTGTGTTGAAAGATTTCCTGCTATTACCTTAACTCGGTCCGCGATGGTGTTTCTTGATAAACTGACATTTTTAAAAGCCTGTACCTGGTCGGGACACACTTGCTCACACACTTTCACCATGCACCGCTTCAAAAACTCTCCCTCTGAAAAAGGCTTTGAACATTGGGCGATGTGTTCAGCCACAATAAAGCTAGCTTTCACTGCTGCATTATTTTTAGCTGTGGCTTTCGTGAAAACATTTTGCTGTGCTTGCAGTTTTCCTTTTAATTCTTCTGCAATTTTTTTTTTTTCTTCATGAGTAAATGTGGCATACTTAGCTCCATGTTTGGTGTCAAAATGCCGGCGTAAATTGTATTCTTTGACAACCGACACTGCCTCATAACATAAAAGACATACAGGCCTTTCTCCTTGCAGCACAAACATATTCGCCTTCCCACCTTTCTTGAAATAGCCTTCCCTCCTTATCAACCTTTCTCCTCTTGGACATTTTGCTAGTATGTATTTATATTTTTCAATTCCACCTGTTCGCATTGATTTGATGACGCTGCAGCCTCGTGGCGGATGCCTAAATCGTGGGAAAAATAATACCGGTAGGCATGCATTGTGGGTAAATGTAGGTTTCTTTACAAGCCAGCAGCAACTTGTGCGACACTTTTTCTTGCTGAAATCGGTCATGTGACAGGGAGCGATTGACAGGCCAGGGACTCTGCGTGTGTGTGTGTGTGCGTGCGTGTGTGCGTGTGTGTGTGTGTGTGTGTGTGCGTGCGTGTGTGCGTGCGCTTGTGAAAACCTGACCGAGGCAGAGTCAGAGAAGGGAACGCAAGCAGCGCGAATACAATAAGGAAAACCATTTTGTCTGTTGTTGGATTGGTTTGTCGGACAAGTTTTTCTTTTTTTTTTTTCTTTTTTTTTTTCCTCGTTGGTCAAGGTAAGGCAGGCGGGCCACATAAAATCACATGGCGGGCCACATTTGGCCCGCGGGCCTTGAGTTTGACACATATGAACTAGATCCATAACTAGATCGATAACACAACAGTAAAAACCATGAACTGACTTTAACCGACTTCAACTTCACTGATTTACTCTGAGTTACACACGCCGCCCCCCCCACCCCCCTTCCACACACACACACACACACACACACAGACACAAGCGCACACACACACACACTCACACATACACACACATACACACACACACATTCATAAACACGCACACACAGATACACACTGAACACTCCAGCAAACTTGTGACGTTTGCGTGTCTGAAGATTCAAATCAAGTAAAAAATACTTTGAAGATATAAATAATGATATGAAATCAAGTTCATCTGATGCAGTCGTTCCTCATGAGAAGAAAAGTCACAACCATCTGTGAAAACATGATCCGTGAGAGTGAATCTATTCTGAGAGTCTTTCTTGCTGACCCCTGCAGAGCGACCCCTCACTCTCGTGACCCCGTTTCTATAGATCCGTCATCATTATTACAATTCAATAGGAATTATAACTTAAGAAGCAACATTGATTTAAATCTTCATTTTTTTCTTTTATGTGAGTTTTTGTTGCAAATATTTTTATATATAAATTTTTTTTTTAATTTAAAGTGACTCACACGCACATGGTTTGTAACTTGTGACTAAAAGTAAACTTTTTAAATTAAATACATACAAAAATATAAAATATATAACAATAAAAATTTTGTAAAGATTTGTTTTGGCTGAAAAAAATAATTACACATAGAGTTTAATATTCAAATTCCAATAATAATTAAAAAATAACAATAAATAACATTAATATTTTTTAATTTATAGTCTTTTAAATTCAATGTAAATGTTGGTATATTAGAGTCAGACTCGACCAACAGAGCTCAGAGCTACTGATCAAACCTTCAGCCAATCATGCGACCAGCAGACGATCATGTGACTATAAAAATGAAACATTATTATTATTGACTTGCAGGACTTGAAACAATCATGAATAATATCAAGTGAAAGATTCTGATTTATTTCCAAACATCTGCCTGAGAATCTCAAGAACGAAACGACTGTAAATGATGAAGATGTTTCTATGTTTCATCTCAGATTCAAACTCTTGACGTTTCTCTTCACGACGACAACGAGACAAACTCTCGTCTCTTCGATGAAAGTCACAGAGAAGTCGCTCCAGCTCAGAGGATCTTCGTCTGACCTTGACCTTCTCAAAGGATTCCATTCATTCACCGTCATTCAAACCCTGAAGGCATCACAACGACCTTCACTGGTGTCCAACGAACATGAAGATCAAACTCACCGTCACAGGAGCAGCAGGAGGACGAGGAGGAGCAGGTTTGTGAGAGAAACCATAGTGTTCATCGCACTGGTGGAGAGACAGAGGGAGGAGAGGGAGGAGAGAGAGGAGGCGGAGGAGAGGGAAAAGGGGGGGATGAGGTGAGGGAGGAGAGGGAGGTGAGGGAGAGGTTGAGGAGAGAGAGGAGAGGGGGAGGAGGAGAGGGAGGTGAGGTAGGAGAGAGAGAGGAGAGAGAGGAGAGGGAGGAGGAGGAGGAGAAGGAGGCGAGGGAGGAGAAGGAAGAAGCGGAGGAGAGAGAGAAGAGGGAGGTGAGGGAGGAGAGACAGGAGAGGGAGGAGGGAGGGGGATGAGGTGAGGGAGGAGAGGGAGGAGAAGGAAGAAGGAAGAAGAGGAGGAGAGAGAGAAGAGGGAGGTGAGGGAGGAGAGAGAGGAGAGAGAGGAGGGGAAGGAGAGGGAGGTGAGGGAGGTGAAGGAAGGAGAAGAGCAGGAGGAGAGAGGAGAGAGAGGTGAGGGAGGTGAGGGAGGAGAGAGGGAGGAGGAGAGAGGAGGAGGAGAAGGAGGAGGAGAGAGTGGAGGGAGGAGAGAGAGAGGAGAGAGAGAGGAGGAGAGGAAGAGGTGAGGGAGGTGAGGGAGGTGAGAGAGGAGAGAGAGGAGGCGGAGGAGAGGGAGGAGAGGGAGGAGGTTGAAGAGAGAGAGGAGGGAGGTAGGAGGTGAGGGAGGAGAGGGAGGAGAGAGGAGGAGAAGGAGAGAAGAGAGGAGGAGAGAGAGAAGAGGGAGGTGAGGGAGAGAGAGAGAGGAGGAGGGAGGAGAGGGGAAGGAGAAGGAGGAGGAGGAGGGGAGGGGGGAGGTGAGGGAGGGAGAGGAGAGGAGAGGGAGGAGAAGAGAGGGAAAGGAGAAGAGAGGAGGAGAGAGAGGGAGAGGGAGGAGAGAGAGGAGAGAGAGGAGGAGGAGGAGAGGAGGAGGAGAGAGAGGTGAGGGAGGTGAGGGAGGAGAGAGAGGAGAGAGAGGAGGAGGAGAGAGAGGAGGAGGAGGAGAAAGGGAGGAGGAGGAGGAGAGCAGGAGGGAGACTAATTACCTCAACCATGTGCTTCTGTTTCGTGGCCACAATAATCCTGGTGTAACGAGTCATGAGCTCAGAGACGACGACGAAGTTAAAATACATTTAGAAACATTTTAATCTGAAAACTGTGTTTTTTCTGCCCAACATTTATTTTATACATATATTTTGACAACTTCAAAATAGTGATTGAACAGATGTAGGAGGAAAAACTGATTTACAGATATATATACATATACATATACTACTGGTTTTAGCACCAACATACATTAAAGATCTAATCCAAACTTACCAAATTTACGATCCTTAAACTCTGATCTATTAGTTAAACCACAAATCTCTAAATGTAGATTTGGAGCCAGGGCCTTCAGTTTGTCAAGCCCCTCTGCTGTGGAACCAACTAGCAGCTTCAGTCCGGAGGGCAGACACCCTCTCTATGTTTAAAAACTATCTTAAACCTTACTTTTCGATAAAGCCTATAACTAACTTAACTGTTTATCTTTAGCTGCTATAACTAACTTAACTGTTTATCTTTAGCTGCTATAACTAACCTAACTGTTTATCTTAGCTGCTATAACTAACTTAACTGTTTATCTTTAGCTGCTATAACTAACCTAACTGTTTATCTTTAGCTGCTATAACTAACTTAACTGTTTATCTTTAGCTGCTATAACTAACTTAACTGTTTATCTTAGCTGCTATAACTAACTTAACTGTTTATCTTAGCTGCTATAACTAACTTAACTGTTTATCTTTAGCTGCTATAACTAACTTAACTGTTTATCTTTAGCTGCTATAACTAACTTAACTGTTTATCTTTAGCTGCTATAACTAACTTAACTGTTTATCTTTAGCTGCTATAACTAACTTAACTGTTTATCTTTAGCTGCTATAACTAACTTAACTGTTTATCTTTAGCTGCTATAACTAACTTAACTGTTTATCTTTAGCTGCTATAACTAACTTAACTGTTTATCTTTAGCTGCTATAACTAACTTAACTGTTTATCTTAGCTGCTATAACTAACTTAACTGTTTATCTTAGCTGCTATAACTAACTTAACTGTTTATCTTAGCTGCTATAACTAACTTAACTGTTTATCTTTAGCTGCTATAACTAACTTAACTGTTTATCTTAGCTGCTATAACTAACCTAACTGTTTATCTTTAGCTGCTATAACTAACTTAACTGTTTATCTTTAGCTGCTATAACTAACTTAACTGTTTATCTTAGCTGCTATAACTAACCTAACTGTTTATCTTTAGCTGCTATAACTAACTTAACTGTTTATCTTTAGCTGCTATAACTAACTTAACTGTTTATCTTTAGCTGCTATAACTAACTTAACTGTTTATCTTAGCTGCTATAACTAACTTAACTGTTTATCTTTAGCTGCTATAACTAACTTAACTGTTTATCTTAGCTGCTATAACTAACTTAACTGTTTATCTTAGCTGCTATAACTAACTTAACTGTTTATCTTTAGCTGCTATAACTAACTTAACTGTTTATCTTAGCTGCTATAACTAACTTAACTGTTTATCTTAGCTGCTATAACTAACCTAACTGTTTATCTTAGCTGCTATAACTAACTTAACTGTTTATCTTAGCTGCTATAACTAACTTAACTGTTTATCTTTAGCTGCTATAACTAACCTAACTGTTTATCTTAGCTGCTATAACTAACTTAACTGTTTATCTTTAGCTGCTATAACTAACTTAACTGTTTATCTTTAGCTGCTATAACTAACTTAACTGTTTATCTTAGCTGCTATAACTAACTTAACTGTTTATCTTTAGCTGCTATAACTAACTTAACTGTTTATCTTTAGCTGCTATAACTAACTTAACTGTTTATCTTTAGCTGCTATAACTAACTTAACTGTTTATCTTTAGCTGCTATAACTAACTTAACTGTTTATCTTTAGCTGCTATAACTAACTTAACTGTTTATCTTAGCTGCTATAACTAACTTAACTGTTTATCTTTAGCTGCTATAACTAACTTAACTGTTTATCTTTAGCTGCTATAACTAACTTAACTGTTTATCTTTAGCTGCTATAACTAACTTAACTGTTTATCTTTAGCTGCTATAACTAACCTAACTGTTTATCTTTAGCTGCTATAACTAACTTAACTGTTTATCTTTAGCTGCTATAACTAACCTAACTGTTTATCTTAGCTGCTATAACTAACTTAACTGTTTATCTTTAGCTGCTATAACTAACTTAACTGTTTATCTTTAGCTGCTATAACTAACTTAACTGTTTATCTTAGCTGCTATAACTAACTTAACTGTTTATCTTAGCTGCTATAACTAACTTAACTGTTTATCTTTAGCTGCTATAACTAACCTAACTGTTTATCTTTAGCTGCTATAACTAACTTAACTGTTTATCTTTAGCTGCTATAACTAACTTAACTGTTTATCTTTAGCTGCTATAACTAACCTAACTGTTTATCTTAGCTGCTATAACTAACTTAACTGTTTATCTTTAGCTGCTATAACTAACTTAACTGTTTATCTTAGCTGCTATAACTAACTTAACTGTTTATCTTTAGCTGCTATAACTAACTTAACTGTTTATCTTAGCTGCTATAACTAACCTAACTGTTTATCTTTAGCTGCTATAACTAACTTAACTGTTTATCTTTAGCTGCTATAACTAACTTAACTGTTTATCTTAGCTGCTATAACTAACTTAACTGTTTATCTTTAGCTGCTATAACTAACTTAACTGTTTATCTTTAGCTGCTATAACTAACTTAACTGTTTATCTTTAGCTGCTATAACTAACCTAACTGTTTATCTTTAGCTGCTATAACTAACTTAACTGTTTATCTTTAGCTGCTATAACTAACTTAACTGTTTATCTTTAGCTGCTATAACTAACTTAACTGTTTATCTTTAGCTGCTATAACTAACTTAACTGTTTATCTTTAGCTGCTATAACTAACTTAACTGTTTATCTCTTAGCTGCTATAACTAACTAACTGTTTATCTTTAGCTGCTATAACTAACCTAACTGTTTATCTTTAGCTGCTATAACTAACTTAACTGTTTATCTTTAGCTGCTATAACTAACTTAACTGTTTATCTTTAGCTGCTATAACTAACTTAACTGTTTATCTTTAGCTGCTATAACTAACTTAACTGTTTATCTTTAGCTGCTATAACTAACTTAACTGTTTATCTTTAGCTGCTATAACTAACTTAACTGTTTATCTTTAGCTGCTATAACTAACTTAACTGTTTATCTTTATAACTAACTAACTGTTTATCTTTAGCTGCTATAACTAACTTAACTGTTTATCTTAGCTGCTATAACTAACTTAACTGTTTATCTTTAGCTGCTATAACTAACTTAACTGTTTATCTTTAGCTGCTATAGGCTGAGAATGCTGGAGAGTTTTAGACAGCAGCTCTGTATATCCTTCTTTTCTTCATTACATTCATCACCTGTTTAAACACCTTTTTATTTCTCTCAGGAGCTCCAGGACCTCCAGAGCTGCTGCTGATCCAGGATCTTCACCACGTCATCAGTTCTCTCCAGCACCTCCATGGACCCTCCTACACTCTCCTCTTTTTTTCTCACTGTATCCTCCCTCACTCCTCTCCTTATCCATCTGTCTTCCCCCCATCCTTCCTCCCAGCCGGTCAAAGCAGGAGGCCGTCAACAATGAGTCTGGTTCTGCTCCAGGTTTCTTCTAAAAGGAAGTTTTTCCTCGCCAGTGTTTCGCTCATTGTTTTTCTTTCTCCACTATAGTCCTACTTCAACTGTCCTAAGATAACTTTCTTATAATAAGACACTTTAAATAAAATTGAATTGACCTTTTAAAATGATTTTTCTTTTCACATCACATTTCCTGTGTTGAGACTCAAACTGAGAAGCTGAAGATGTTTTTCTTCGTCTCGATCCCATCAAACACACGATCGTCTTCACATTCGCTTCACGATTGTTGAGAAACCTCAGCGTTTGGAAGGAATTCCTGTGGATTTCTCGGCTCCGGCAGAGATTCCTGCTGGAAAATATGTTGTGAGTTCGACTCCCTTTTCTCTTCCCGAGTCTCTCGGCCAAGTTTGACTTGATTTGACTTCACGGAAGATTAACTTCTGGACCCGGAGGAACATTCTGTTCCAATAGGTGAAGCACGAGTCGACGAAACATCATCAGATTACGCGTCTATAAGAATCTCTGCGTCGCCCATTATGGCGTCAGGTGCTCGAGGCAGGAATGCTCGCCACGTGAGGAACTTCCCATGAGTCCGGAGCCGCTCGGCGCCTTTAGGTTCTGCTTGCGTAACCAGATTAGATGCTCAATTGTGGACCTTCAGGTCGTGAGTGACCGATTAACTCCGGAGCCTGAAGCTGTTTCCCAAAACACTGAGATTCCTGAACGACTCCCTCGTCTGAGAGACTCCCACAGCACCTGGGAGGCTCCAGACCTTCCAGGTCTTCGTGATCCCGACTTAACCCAAACACCCCGAATAAAAGGCTCACAGAAGTGTGTGAATTCCCTCTTAATCCCGATGATCCGTCATTATCCGGAAACATGGAAACTTCTGCACGTGACGTTAAAGAAACTGCTTTTTTTAATCGAATTATTCAACATTTGTAGACATGAAACATTTTTTAAATGTAAATATTTCCAGTTGCTGCTTCATTTATAAAAAAGAAAGCTGTGACAGAGAGAATTAAAAGACGCTAAATTACGGCGCCATCTACAGTTCAAGCGCGTGCATTACATGCATTAGACATTTAAATGAGATAAAAGTTAATTTAAGTCTTAACTTAAATTAAAAAATATGGTGAATTAATATTTCTTTACATTAAATATGCTTTGACACAATAGCATGTGAAGAAAATCTAATTTCACAAAGTCAATTTGAGAAAAGAAAAAGAAAAACCATAGAAGTGCATCAATAATGCTTTGAAAATGTTTTTGTTTCCAAGTTAAATCCTGTTTAATGTGTTTTAATATAAGATTACGTTTCAAAACCAAAGTGATATTTTCACTGAACAAATGGAGAAAATTTTAACATAAAAATGACCGGAAATTAAATATAAAAACAGAATTTAATTCTAAAAATAAACATAATAGAAACAATTACTTGTCATAATTTAACTTCTTTTTATAAATATCATCAAATAATGAGCCTCTATTTAAAATTTGATAAATCATTAGAGTAGAAATAAGTTGTTTTTTAAGTTAAATCTGCTGAATGAAGACATTTTAAACAGTAAAACATGATTATAAAATGATGAAGCAACATTGTTTTCTTTCATAGTCATCGCATTATTTATGCTCTTTAATACCAGACACGTTCAACCAAAATAAACAAGAAGAAAAACAACCCTTTATTATTTGTTTATTCTTTTGTACGTCAGAGCGAAGAGTTTTTCCCAGCATGAGTCTTGAGGTGATACTTGAGATGTGCGCTCTGCAGAAATCCTCGTCCACAGACGGAGCAGCTGTGCGGTCTCTCTCCAGTGTGGTTCCGCATGTGTTTGGTCAGATGTCCGCTGTGAGTGAAACTTTTACAGCAGTAGGAGCAGCTGAAGGGTTTCTCTCCCGTGTGGATCCTCATGTGGATCTTCAAGTCTCCTTTGCGTCTGCACTCTTTCCCGCAGAAGTGGCAGCGATGTGGTTTCTCCCCGGTGTGACTGGCGACGTGAGCCGTCATGGCCGACGCGCTCTTGCACTGTTTGCCGCAGACGTGGCAGGACTTGGCGAGCCGGTGCGTCTCCAGGTGCGCTCGCAGATCCTCGCTGGAGTCGCCGCAGACGCCGCAGACGCCGCCCGACGCCGAGGCGTGGACTCGGAGCGCGTGGTTGAGCAGGTGTTGTTTGTAGGTGAAGGAAACGTCACAAACGCGGCAGTTGAAGAAGGAGACGGCGTCCAGCGGGCTGTGATCCGACGCGCTCTGTGGCGAAGGTCTCGGAGGTCGGGAGGACGGAAGATTCCCGGCTTGTGATCCCGGCAGATCTAGACACTGCAGCTCAGCCTCGCCGTGTGTCGGGGGAGTGAAGAGCGGCTTCACGTCCTCCTGCTCCTCACTGGACGCTCGAGGCACGAACAAGGAGTCGTTCGACGCTCGTCCTTCTACCGCTCGACTTCCCCACGACGCCTCGTGTTCCTCCTTGATGAGCGGAGACGCCAACGCGTCACTTTCAACGCGCTGGTCGTCGTGAGGCTTTTCCTCTTCGAAAACATCTGGAGACACAAGTCACACCTGTTACAGCGACGCAGGTGCGTTCGTCGTGACGAGCCTTTTTCAACCTCCGTCGGTGTCAGGTTTGGAAACATGATCTCTTGAAATACACGTACAAACATTGAAATAAACTCATCATTTACTGAAATAAAAAATATTACAAACTCAAGAAAATAAATGACAATCTCTTGAATTTGACAAACTCTGAAACAAATGTTCCCGAAAAAGATTTCCTGAAATTAAATGTAGAAACTCTGTGAATAAACTACGAATTCCTGAACGTAATGGTAATATTTTCTGAATAAAATGTATAAACTCTCGTTACCTAAACATTTAATTCAGAGTTTGTTCATTTCATTTCAGACAATTATTGTTTGTTATTCTGTAATTTACTTCAAATGAAATGTAGAAACTCTGAAACAAATGCTCCTGAAAAATAAAACAGGCTCTGAAACAAAATAACAATTTCCTGATAATAATAATCATTTTCTGAATAAACTCCAATTATTTTTGTAGTTTTATTTTCAATTTTATTTCAGGAATTAAAAAAAAATTGAAACTGCAGAAAATTACAATTTTAGGACATTTTTATTATCAGTTTGTAAATATTTTTTACAAAATTCAGAAATATTGTTCCAAGGTTTGTAAATGTTTGTACAAAACTCTATTGTAAATAAATAAGAGTTTTAAATAACGAGGACATTGTTGTTGTTTGTGTTTACAGCAGCAGGAGGACAACAGACCAATAGTAAGGGAATAATAGTTCATATCTGGAGACAAACAAACCTGAGGTCCTGTAAGGAGCCAAGTCCATCAGCAGCGAGCGCAGGCGCTTGATTTCTCTCTGAGACTCAGAAGCTTCTTCTTCATATTTCACCAGAGTTTGACCGAAGAATTCTGCGATTTCTTCCGCGGCGGCAGTTAAACGTTCCGTCACGAAGGCTCTGAGGACACGTGGACTCGACATGTTGTCTGAATATATCTGTTATGTGACGGTAATGGCAGCGAGAAGCTGCAGCGACGAGGTGTAGCTCAAGCTAACGAGCAGGAAGATGCTACGGAAGTGAAGCTCAGACGGTTGGTTGGCAGTCGTCTGCCCCCTGCTGGCCATGCATGGTAACTACGGACCTAAATAACAATCACCGGAAGATGATGATCGTTTTTTAATTAATATTTTATCCACTGGTTTATTTGTATTTTGTCAACTTGTGTTTTGTTTTCAAGCACATGTATTATAAGACACAGTGAAGTATCTTTAAATTGTATTACAAGAGGAAATGTATTTAATATCGTAATAAATGCATTGTATGCGACTTTAAACTACTAATATATACATATATAATTAAATTTACTATTGAAATAATTAATATTTAAAGTAATAATTAATTATTAAAGTAAATAATTAATAAGAGAATCAAGTCCTTCAGAAAACGCCTTGTAATACATTTATTATTTACTTATGTAGAGACTTTAATCTTATAATCAAATCAAATAAAAATGTATTTGAGTGGATGTAATACTTATAATACTTAAGTCTTATAATATGATTTAAAATAGGTTCAATAATAAACTGGAAGAGAAGATTATCAAGAATTTAAAATGATAATCAAAACAGGAAGTTACAAATAGAAACATGTGAACCGTGCGTTTAATGACTTTATTTATTAATAAAACTAACTTTCCTGACCAAGAAGTGACGTTTGATCTTTAATGTCTCACTTCTGGTCACATGTTTGTTCTTCTTCACCATGAACTCATTCCTTACCTCCTTGAATCCACCGTCAACATCTGAGCAGGCGAAGCTCACACCGGGTCAGGCTGACCCAGCCAGAGAAGCTGTTGAATCTCTTGAGTGAATAAAAGTCTCGACACATGCAAGACTTTCTTCTCTTCAAGTCTTTATTCAGTGAGAGTCGGTGATTCACAGTGTTTAACTTCTTCTAATAAACAAACCTTCACACGATTCATCCTCCGTCACGTTTCTACGGCAACGTTTGAAAACTCTCTTCTAATGACCTTCGTCTGACGTTCACTCTGTCGTTGCCTGTCAATCAAAACACTCGTGAAGACGTCGCTCCGGGTTCCTTCACAGCTCTTCGGTCTCGGCCTGGAAGCTCTCGCTGGTCTCCATGTGGAAGCCGCTGGGCTCGCCGCTGCACACCCAGCCGATGGGCGTGCGGTTGAAGGACGGCCTGCAGCCCACGTCGTGCTGGTAGACCACCGGCGGCTCCGGCTCCGGCTTCGCCGCCTCGGGGTCCGGCAGCTGGAATTTCAGTAACTGGTTGGCCTTCTCGAAGCCTCCGAAGGGAGTGGCGCTCCTGGTGTGGGAGAGCGAGGTCATGAGCGAGGTCATGAGCGAGGTCATGAGCGAGGTCAGGAGCGAGGTCATGAGCGAGGTCAGGAGCGAGGTCACGAGTGAGGTCAGGAGCGAGGTCAGGAGCGAGGACAGGAGCGAGGTCATGAGCAAGGTCATGAACGAGGTCATGAGCGAGCAGGGAAAAGGCTAGTCTATGCGAGGTCATGTGAGGTCGTGAGCGAGGTCATGAGTGAGTATGAGCAAGGTCATGAGCGAGGTCATGAGCGAGGTCATGAGCGAGGTTATGAGCAAGGTCATAAGCGAGGTCATGAGCGAGGTCATGAGCGAGGTCATGAGCGAGGTCATGAGCGAGGTCATGAGCGAGGTCATGAGCGAGGTCAGGAGCGAGGTCATGAGCGAGGTCATGAGCGAGGTCATGAGCGAGTATGAGTGAGGTCATGAGCGAGGTCATGAGCGAGGTCATGAGCGAGGTCAGGAGCGGGGTCACGAACGAGGTCATGAGCGAGGTCATGAGCGAGGTCATGAGCGAGGTCATGAGCGAGTCATGAGCAAGGTCATGAGCGAGGTCATGAGCGAGGTCACAAGCGTGGTCAGGAGGGAGGACAGGAGCGAGGACAGGAGCGAGGTCATGAGCGAGGTCATGAGCGAGGTCATGAGCGAGTATGAGTGAGGTCATGAGCGAGGTCATGAGTGAGGTCATGAGCGAGGTCATGAGCGAGGTCATGAGCGAGGTCATGAGCAAGGTCATGAGCGAGGTCATGAGCGAGGTCAGGAGCGAGGTCACGAGCGAGGTCATGAGCGAGGTCAGGAGCGAGGTCATGAGCGAGGTCATGAGCGAGGTCATGAGCGAGGTCATGAGCGAGGTCATGAGCGAGGTCATGAGCGAGGTCATGAGTGAGGTCATGAGCGAGTATGAGTGAAGTCATGAGCGAGGTCATGAGCGAGGTCATGAGCGAGTATGAGCAAGGTCATGAGCGAGGTCACGAGTGAGGTCATGAGCGAGGTCACGAGTGAGGTCATGAGCGAGGTCATGAGCGAGGTCATGAGCGAGTATGAGCAAGGTCATGAGCGAGGTCATGAGCGAGGTCATGAGCAACTATGAGTGAGGTCACGAGCGAGGTCATGAGCGAGTATGAGCAAGGTCATAAGCGAGGTCATGAGCGAGGTCATGAGCGAGTATGAGTGAGGTCATGAGCGAGGTCATGAGCGAGGTCATGAGCGAGTATGAGCGAGGTCATAAGCGAGGTCATGAGCGAGGTCATGAGCGAGTATGAGTGAGGTCATAAGCAAGGTCACGAGTGAGGTCATGAGCGAGTCACAAGTGAGGTCATGAGCGAGGTCACAAGTGAGGTCATGAGCGAGTATGAGCGAGGTCATGAGCGAGTATGAGCAAGGTCATGAGCGAGGTCACGAGTGAGGTCATGAGCGAGGTCATGAGCGAGGTCATGAGCGAGTATGAGTGAGGTCATGAGCGAGGTCACAAGTGAGGTCATGGCGAGCAGTGAGGTCATGAGCGAGTATGAGTGAAGTCATGAGCGAGTTTGAGCGAGGTCATGAGCGAGTATGAGCAAGGTCATGAGCGAGGTCACGAGTGAGGTCATGAGCGAGGTCACGAGTGAGGTCATGAGCGAGGTCATGAGCGAGGTCATGAGCGAGTATGAGCAAGGTCATGAGCGAGGTCATGAGCGAGGTCATGAGCAACTATGAGTGAGGTCACGAGCGAGGTCATGAGCGAGGTCATGAGCGAGGTCATGAGCAAGTATGAGTGAGGTCATGAGCGAGGTCACGAGTGAGGTCATGAGCGAGTATGAGTGAAGTCATGAGCGAGTATGAGCGAGGTCATGAGCGAGTATGAGCAAGGTCATGAGCGAGGTCACGAGTGAGGTCATGAGCGAGGTCACAAGTGAGGTCATGAGCGAGTATGAGTGAAGTCATGAGCGAGTATGAGCGAGGTCATGAGCGAGTATGAGTGAGGTCATGAGCGAGGTCATGAGCGAGGTCATGAGCGAGTATGAGTGAAGTCATGAGCGAGGTCATGAGCGAGGTCATGAGCGAGGTCACGAGTGAGGTCATGAGCGAGCACGAGCTCTTACCTGTTGAAGCTCTTGTACTTGGGGTGATCCTTCTTCTGACCCGGCTCAGGCATCACAGACTTCAGCGTCGCGATCAGAACCTCGTCGCCCTTCATGGCCTTCTCCCAGGGAGAGACGTAGCCCTTGGAGTACGACTGCTTGGTGGCGCCGTCGTCGTGACCTCCTCCTGGAGACGAGAACATGTCCTTCACCTGGAGGTTCAACCTCTAACCTCTATATATATATATATATATATATATATATATATATAATACAAACCCATCATTCTTATACAGTATTTTATCATGTATTATAAGTAAAATCTTTCAACGTGAATTTAAAAAGTAAATGAATATTTTAGAAGAACTTTTGTCAAAATGTTCTCATTGACTGTTGGTCTTCAGATCAATAATGATCTTGATTGAACTTGACTTGATGAGAACAAACCTTTGAGTGGAGACCATCCTTCTCCTTGATCTCCTCCTTCTCCTCCTGCTCCTCCTGCTCCTGCTGCTCCTCCTGCTCCTGCTGCTCCTCCTGCTCCTCCTGCTCCTCCTGCTCCTCCTGCTCCTCCACTCTTGCTCCCAGGCTTGGGAGGAGGCACCGGAGCTTCTCCCAGACGCAGCCCAGTGTAGCTCAGGTGTCCGGCCTGCTTGCTGACCAGGTGACCTCCCAGGGTTATCATCTGACCTCCAAACTCCCCCCCGAGAGCAGGAACCAGCTTCTGCAGCTGGTCCTGTGAGAAGAGACGAGATGAGACCCGGTCCAGCGTCCTCTGGTGGATCCCTCACCATGGAGTCGGAGCTGAAGATGTCAGGGTTGTTCTCGTGGATGAACTTCTCCACTCTCTTCTGCCTCATCTTGAACATCTTGGAGCCTCGGTTCTTCATCAGGGACAGTTCCTCCAGCATGATCTCCCGGGGGGTCCTGATCTTGGTTCCCAGGTCCAGCTCGGACGCCTCTGGATCTGCTTCACCCTCTAGATCAGTGGAACATTTTAATCATCACTTCTCACACTGTTGTCATCTGGTGCTCACCGTGTTGAGAGATGTGTGACAAGTCCGTGATGATCCTGGAGGGTTTTTTCCTCTTGCTCAGAGGAGCAGGTTTTCCCATCGGCATGACTGGAGTCAGAGACATGTCAATCATAGTCAGAGTTCTATGTGATCAGTGTGTGTGTTGTTGTTGTGTGTGACTCTATTGTATCATCAGTGTGTGTGTTGTTGTGATGTGTGACTCTATTGTATCATCAGTGTGTGTGTTGTTGTGATGTGTGACTCTATTGTATCATCAGTGTGTGTGTTGTTGTGATGTGTGACTCTATTGTATCATCAGTGTGTGTGTTGTTGTGATGTGTGACTCTATTGTATCATCAGTGTGTGTGTTGTTGTTGTGTGTGACTCTATTGTATCATCAGAGTGTGTGTTGTTGTGATGTGTGACTCTATTGTATCGTCAGTGTGTGTGTTGTTGTGATGTGTGACTCTATTGTATCATCAGTGTGTGTTGTTGTGATGTGTGACTCTATTGTATCATCAGTGTGTGTGTTGCTGTGATGTGTGACTCTATTGTATCATCAGTGTGTGTGTTGTTGTGATGTGTGACTCTATTGTATCATCAGTGTGTGTGTTGTTGTGATGTGTGACTCTATTGTATCATCAGTGTGTGTGTTGTTGTGATGTGTGACTCTATTGTATCATCAGTGTGTGTGTTGTTGTGATGTGTGACTCTATTGTATCATCAGTGTGTGTGCTGTTGTGATGTGTGACTCTATTGTATCATCAGAGTGTGTGTTGTTGTGATGTGTGACTCTATTGTATCATCATTGTGTGTGTGTGTTGTTGTGATGTGTGACTCTATTGTATCATCAGTGTGTGTTTGTACAAAACTCTCTTTTCATTGAAATATTGACATTAGAAAATGATCTTAAGCTCCGCCCACTGAAAACACTTTTTTTCTGGAGATGAAATCTTGTTGACCATAACCACACCCACTATATTGTGATAGGTCAAGCATGGAGGTTTGTCAAATCTCGTCATCAATGGTCTCCACCTCCAAGGGACTGGTTCTCTTGGATCTGTCCTAAGCCTTTGACACAGTTGAACCAGATCCTGCTGAGAAGACTGAGGGATGAAGACTGTCTGGGTCTGTGTTAGAATGGTTCTCATCTTACCTTTCTGGGCGCAGTTTTAGTGTATCTGTCAATCAAATGTGGTCTGAATCGGCAGATCTGATGTGTGGAGTCCCTCAAGGTTCTATTCTGGGTCCTTTATTGTTTTTGCTGTACTTGATTCCCCTCGGTAAAATCATTCAGAGATTTCCAGATGTTTCTTATCACATTTTTGCTGATGACATCCAGCTCTACTGCTCTGTTGATCCAACTGAGCCCCAGAGGCTGAACTTAGTCAATTGTTTGCTAGAAATCAAACAATGAGTGAAAACACTTTACAGCTAAATGTGGACAAAACTGAAACTCTGGTGATTGTTGATGATAAGATTCCAGGGTTGAGTCAGTACTTGAGTGACTTATGTCAGTCTGTCAAACTGAGCCTGAGAAACCTGGGTGTTGTATTTGATAAAGACATGTCTCTTGTTCAACACTGAAGAAAACTGACCAGAAACTGTTTCCTTCAACTGAGAAAAATCTCGCGATCTGGATCTTATAATCCATGTGTTTGTTTCTTCTCGTCTGGACTATTGTAACAGTTTATTTTCATGTCTAAACAAGAAGGATCTTCTCGCCTGCAGTTCATACAAAACTCTGCAGCGAGAATTCTGAGCCGCTCTAGTAGAAGAACTCACATTTCTCCTTAAAACTCTTCAATGGCTTCATGGTTTCTTTCAGGTTCATTTTAAAATTCTGGTTCTTACTTTCAGATCTATTCATGGTCAGGCTCCTCCTTCCATCAGCGATCTGATCCAGCCTTACACCCCAGCTCAGGCTCTGAGGTCTGTGGATCAGAATCTACTGATGGTTCCACGCACACGGTTCAGGACCAGAGGAGAGAAATCCTTCCAGACTGTTGCTCCTAAGCTTTGGAACGATCTTCTCTCTCTTTGCGCTTGATGATCTACTGACTCCATCAAGAAACATCTTAAGATGTTTCTATTTGTTCAGGCTTTTCCTTGATTTTCTGGAACTCCTGTTGTGTTATCAGTTTTATCTTGATCTTTAAAATATATATTTTATTGAATATTGTTTTGATTGTTTAAGCACTTTGTGACCCTGGTCTGGAAAAGTTCTATATAAATAAAATGACTTACTTACTTACAGCTGGAGGAGGAGTGAAGCCATTATTATGTCATAATGGACTCTCGTAACCCCTCGTTCGTCCAGATTTCAGAGCAACTTTTTAAGGAATAAGTGTAAAACAAGCTCATGATGAGAAGTTCCTGCTTTTTGAAGAACATTCACTAGATGACACCAGAGTTGATACTAGTTGATGTTTAATGACACCAGAGTTGATACTAGTTGATGTTTAATGACACTAGAGTTGATACTAGTTGATGTTTAATGACACCAGAGTTGATACTAGTTGATGTTTAATGACACCAGAGTTGATACTAGTTGATGTTTAATGACACCAGAGTTGATACTAGTTGATGTTTAATGACACCAGAGTTGATACTAGTTGATGTTTAATGACACCAGAGTTGATACTAGTTGATGTTTAATGACACCAGAGTCGATACTAGTTGATGTTTAATGACACCAGTGAAGCGATGCTTGAAGGAGGCAAAGGACACCTACAGGAGGAGGTTGGAGGAGAAGCTGAGCCGAGAAGAAATAAGAGAGGTCTGGGATGGTGTTAAAACCATCACTGGACACAAGACCAAGGCCTCTCTGACTGCAGTGGACACGGTGGAGGAGGCAAATGGACTGAACAACTTTTTCAACAGGTTTGAGCAGGTCACCTCACCCTCACTGCTGCCCGCCTCAGGACCTGCCCCACCTTCTTGTGCCCCCCCCAGCTCCACAGAACCACTTCCCAGCTTCACCTCACTCCAGGTACAGGATGTACTTCGGAGGATTCGTCCAGGGAAGGCTGCTGGTCCTGATAAGGTGTCTGCTCGACTGCTAAAGACCTGCGCTGCTGAACTAGCTGAGCCGCTCCAGCATGTCTTCAACCTCAGTCTACGGCTGGGGAAAGTACCAACTCTGTGGAAGACTTCCTGTATCGTTCCAGTCCCTAAAAAGATCCGACCGAGTGTGCTGAACGATTACAGACCGGTGGCACTGACTTCGCAGCTGATGAAGACACTGGAGCGGCTGGTCCTCAAACATCTTACGCCACAAGTCCAGCACGCGCAAGACCCCCTGCAGTTTGCCTACCAGCCAGCAGTTGGTGTGGAAGATGCCATCCTTCACCTCCTGCATCGGACCTACTCCCACTTGGATAAAGGGAAGCGGTTCAGTGAGAATCCTGTTCCTGGACTTTTCTAGTGCCTTCAACACTATCCAACCCACTCTGCTGCAGGACAAACTGACTAAGATGCATGTGGACCCTGGTCTGGTCTCCTGGATTACGGACTATCTTACTGATCGACCACAGTATGTCAGGCTGAAGGACATCAAGTCTGACACTATGGTGTGCAGTACAGGAGCACCTCAGGGGACAGTACTGGCCCCTCTCCTCTTCACCATCTACACTTCAGACTTCTGCTACAACTCAGAGCTGAGTCTCGTCCAGAAGTATGCTGACGACACTGCCATTGTTGGATGCATCAGGGACAATAGCGAAGACGAGTACAGGAGTCTGATACGTGACTTTGTGGACTGGAGTGAGAGGAACCACTTGCAGCTGAACACCTCAAAAACCAAGGAGCTGGTCTTGGATTTCGGGAGGTCCAGGACAAAGCCACGTCCAGTGTCCATCAGAGGCGACGAGGTGGAGATAGTGGACAACTATAAGTACCTCGGTGTGTGGATGGACAGTAAACTGGACTGGTCCTGCAACACAGACCATGTGTATAAGAAGGTTCAGAGTAGACTGTACTTTCTGAGGAGGCTTCGTTCATTTAACATCTGCAAGAAGCTCCTCTGCATGTTCTACCAGTCTGTGGTGGCCAGTGTCCTGTTCTATGCTGTGGTGTGTTGGGGTGGAAATGTGTCCAAGAGGAGTGTCAACAGGTTGGACAGGTTGATCAGGAGGGCTGGTTCTGTGGTTGGAATGAAGCTGGACTCACTGGTGACAGTTGCTGAGAGGAGATCATTGAACAAACTACTGTCCATCATGGACGATGACAGTCATCCTCTCAGCACTGTCATCAGTGAGCAGAGAAGCAGAATGAGTGCACGAATGCTCCTACCCAGGTGCAAAACAAATAGACTCAGGGACTCATTCATCCCTCGGGCTATTAAATTGTACAATTCTGAGTTCGGGGGCAGGAGTGGAGTGAAAGTATCTGGATGTTCTGTTCCATGTTAGTCTTTGTATCTTTGTCTTTGTTGTTTTTCTTTCCTTGACCTATGTTCTTTGTCTTTGTCTTTAGACTTAGATTGTGTCATCTTGTTCTTCCTCTTTATGTTCTTCTTATTTTATTTTTTATTGTTTATGAAAAATTGCTGGCTATTGTAAAAAAACAATTTCCCAAAGGAGACCTCCTGAGGGATCAATAAAGTTTTACCTTACCTTACCTTACCTTATACTAGTTGATGTTTAATGACACCAGAGTTGATACTAGTTGATGTTTAATGACACCAGAGTTGATACTAGTTGATGTTTAATGACACCAGAGTTGATACTAGTTGATGTTTAATGAGACCAGAGTTGATACTAGTTGATGTTTAATGACACCAGAGTTGATACTAGTTGATGTTTAATGACACCAGAGTTGATACTAGTTGATGTTTAATGACACCAGAGTCGATACTAGTTGATGTTTAATGACACCAGAGTTGATACTAGTTGATGTTTAATGACACCAGAGTTGATACTAGTTGATGTTTAATGACACCAGAGTTGATACTAGTTGATGTTTAATGACACCAGAGTCGATACTAGTTGATGTTTAATGACACCAGAGTTGATACTAGTTGATGTTTAATGACACCAGAGTTGATACTAGTTGATGTTCAATGACACCAGAGTTGATACTAGTTGATGTTTAATGACACCAGAGTCGATACTAGTTGATGTTTAATGACACCAGAGTTGATACTAGTTGATGTTTAATGACACCAGAGTTGATACTAGTTGATGTTTAATGACACCAGAGTTGATACTAGTTGATGTTTAATGACACCAGAGTTGACACTAGTTGATGTTTAATGACACCAGAGTTGATACTAGTTGATGTTTAATGACACCAGAGTTGACACTAGTTGATGTTTAATGACACCAGAGTTGATACTAGTTGATGTTTAATGACACCAGAGTTGACACTAGTTGATGTTTAATGACACCAGAGTTGATACTAGTTGAGGTTTAATGACACCAGAGTTGATACTAGTTGATGTTTAATGACACCAGAGTTGACACTAGTTGATGTTTAATGACACCAGAGTTGATACTAGTTGATGTTTAATGACACCAGAGTTGACACTAGTTGATGTTTAATGACACCAGAGTTGATACTAGTTGATGTTTAATGACACCAGAGTTGATACTAGTTAATGTTTAATGACACCAGAGTTGATACTAGTTGATGTTTAATGACACCAGAGTTGATACTAGTTGAGGTTTAATGACACCAGAGTTGATACTAGTTGATGTTTAATGACACCAGAGTTGATACTAGTTGATGTTTAATATTTTCTTTTCATTCTTTGAGGCTCAATTTATCTGAATTATCTCAGAGTTTGTCCTTTTTTCACTGAACAAATTTCTTTACTTCAACATCAGTTCTACTCTAGTTGACGTCCGAGGAACAGAGATGATCCTTATTTTAATCAATCTTATCTTTTATAATATCACCTCATCAAAACGAACAATAATCTACTTTTATTTTAAGCCAATCATTCAGTAGTCCACACTTGGCGGGCAGGATTTGGCCCACGGGCCACATGTGTCTTAAGTATCTCATGATTAAATGAATGAACATTAAATTCAAGGTCGTTGAAGTCGATTTAAAGCTGCATTCATGTTGTTCTCAAACCATATTCGCTGTAAACACCAACAATTAATCAAAGTCTAACGAATGAGACGAAGCGTCATCAGAACCTGCTCATGTCTCTTGATGTCAGCGACACCAGATTCTTCACATGCGTCAATCATCTCGTTGTGTTACGAGACACGAGATACGTTTCAGGCGAACACAAACTCTGTGGCGTGTTTGAATGTCATCAGAATATCAAGTCCATCAGGTTTTATCAAGAGGTCGAGACGATTCTCTGGAGCAGCTGCCTGGTTTCTCCTCAGACTCCTTCAACCATCACGTGATCGTGCGACAGTTGTGTCTCATCAGACGACGAGCTGAAGAAACATTTAAATCGACATCTCTGTGTCGTTGGTGACAAACACACGATGATCTACACAACAGACGCACACAAACTGGAAGATGAAATGTTTGTTTCGTCTCAAAAAATTCTAAATCAATAAAAACATGGTCTTGACGACACGTTTTGATCTTCAGACTCAAGAAAGTCTACGAAGGAACTTCTTCTGAGACGAGAATGAAGGTTTTGAAGGTTTGTGTCGTTCTTGTGTCGTTGACTCGTGTGGCCTCTCACTGCTGCTGCTGCTCACACGTCATCTCATTTCAAACCTGACTTTGTGAAAAATCATCAGAGCTTTAAAAATGTCTTGTGATGTCAGTGGCTCTTGAGCAAGGGTTCGATTCCTGCTCAGAGAGTAAAGTTGCATCACAACATTGAGTTCTGCTGATTTTCTTTTTGCTGTTTCTTACAACGTCTTTTACTTCACGAAAAGCCTCAAAATAAAGCAGCTATTTGTCACATAAGTTTTGGTCTCGTTGATGCATCGTTCAACCTTGTCTGGACCTTCTCTCTCTCTCTCTCTTTGAACTGGCAAAACATCACATCTTCAGCCTGTAACTCAACACACCGCGTCTATTTTTGAAAGACATTTCCAGCCAAGACATTTTCCCGACGCGTTGTGGCGTCATCGGCGTATCGAATGATTCCGAGGACGCACCTGAGCGAGACAATCCGGGTCGCGGCGGACGCTCGCCGTGTGTCGACGTCGGCTCGGACACGACGACACGTCGACGCCGGACTTTAGCTTTAAGTCCTCGTGAATGTCGGGAACGTTTGGCTCTTATTTTCAGGATGGACCCATATCAGGGTCTGATGACACCGAATATAAAACACAACACCCTGAAGAGTCAGCAGCACATTCTCGGCCTCGGCCCGCTTTGAGAAGTCGGACCGTAATAAACACTCGGACTCGTTGGAAACATAAATCATTCCTCATTAAAAAGACACTTTCATGCAAAACTCACCGGCTCAGTTGGAGGTCGACTGGAGACACGAACTATAAATATCGGCGGAGAGAAGAAGGGCTGATCCTGCTCGCCACTTTACAAATCCCTCAATGTCTCGACACCTACGATGGCGGGATCCGGGGAAGTGCAGACCCTCACGGGGGGCTGGGGCTGTGGGTGGCAGCAGTGTTGGGGTGAGGATGAGGGGGAGGAGGGTGATTTTTGAGGCACTTGAGCAGGGATCAGGAGTGGAGGCGTCTCTGTTGGCCGACCCAAAGTGCTGACGGGTCGTATCAAGGGAACAGAATCATTCTCACAGATGGTTCTGATGTCTATATTTAGAGTCCCCGGAAGAGGAATCGGTCGGACCGTAACCTCACAGGAGTTCAGGGTGTGTTGCAGAGACGTGAGAGCGTTGACACTCCTGGTGTCGCTTTACAGCTGTTGTTTCAGAGTTTGTGATAAAAGTTACACACGTTTGCTGATGAAACTATAACGATTGCAACTTAAACGGACACACACATTTTGTTGTTTTAGCATAATACTTTGCCGCCCAGCCAACCAATCACAGATGTAGAATTTAAATACAGTATTGTATCGACCTATCAGACGGCACTTCATAGATCAGTGTGTAGAAAGGCATCATGGGAGTTTTGTTGGGACCATAAGTGAGGTGTGTGTTGTAGTTATTGTCTCCCACTGAGCTGTGTGTGTTGATCTGTTTGTAATAGTGAGAGCATTAACAAGTTGTTTTGATGTTCCTGACAGTAGTAGTGTGTAGTAGTACAGTAGTACAGTAGTACAGTAGTACATTAGAATATGAAGTACTGTGTGAAGATAACAGTCCACGTTACAATCAGACGTCAGTTTGAGTGATCATTTCCTCATGAAGTTCATTTTAACTTTATGAATATTAACTTGGACAAGAATTTTGAACTTGATGTGGTTTATTTCTACCAAGTTCAAGAGGTCAACGAGCTGTAAATCACTTACGTGCTCATGTCAGGAAACACATGTGTGGTTCATCTCAGACAAAAACAATCAAACATAGACGAGATATTAGTGAAGATCACGTTCTTAAAAAGAGAAATGAACAATATTCTTATGAAAATATGTTCTAAATAAAATATAAAACAATATATAAATATAAAAAAATGTTCTTAAAAATAAATAATATTCTTATAAATAAATAATGTTCTTATAAATAAATAATATTCTTATAAATAAATAATGTTCTTATAAATAAATAATATTCTTATAAATAAATAATGTTCTTATAAATAAATAATATTCTTATAAATAAATAATATTCTTATAAATAAATAATATTCTTATAAATAAATAACGTTCTTATAAATAAATAATATTCTTATAAATAAATAATGTTCTTATAAATAAATAATATTCTTATAAATAAATAATATTCTCATAAATAAACAATATTCTTATAAATAAATAATATTCTTATAAATTAACATTTTTATACATAAATAATATTCTTATAAATAAGTAATGTTCAAATAAATAAATAATATTATTATAAATAAATAATGTTTTCATAAATAAATAATATTCTTATAAATAAATAATATTCTTATAAATAAATAATATTCCTATAAATAAATAATATACTTATAAATAAATAATGTTCAAATAAAAAAATAATATTCTTATAAATAAATAATATTCTTATAAATAAATAATATTCTTATAAATAAATAATGTTCAAATAAATAAATAATATTCTTATAAATAAATAATATTCTTATAAATAAATAATGTTCTTATATATAAATAATATTCTTATAAATAAATAATATTCTTATAAATAAATAATGTTCTTATAAATAAATAACGTTCTTATAAAAAACCTACATTAAAAAGAATAATTGACCTTGAAATAAGAAACTCTGCAGACGACGATGGTTTCGTCTGATGATCTAATTTAGCTCAAGTTAAATCAGAACCTTGACTATAGTTGACTTGGCAATGAATCTGCTTTCATTATAAATACTCTTTTTCCTTGTTAATATATTTAGACTCCGGCGCTGGAACATCAGTGCTGCTGCATCATGACAAGATGGTTCGAATCCTGTTTGATGCAAACTTATGCCTTTTCTTAGAAGAGCTAGTATTTTATCCATGTCTGTGTTTTTTAAATAGTGTTGCTATTTCTGTCGATACATATAAAACCTACTTTATTTATGACTATAGCGCCACTCAGTGGTTATTGTCTGGAGTTACTACCAACCTTGGCCCACAGTTTAATTTGGTGTCTCCTCAGGATCAGCATGAAGTTCATCTGTCCTAGAAGTTCAACCTCAGCCGGACTGTTTGTTCTGGATTCAACGAGTTCCGCAGCAGAACCAGCAGAGACAACAATCCTTCTCTTACGTTTGTGTTCATGATCCGCGGAAAGTTTGAAAACATTTACAGGTTTGAAAGTTTACGAAAAAAATCAGATATAATATATAAATATATATATAGATATAATATATAAATATATTATATTGTTCTTAAGTTATTACTTTATAAACTTCTCTCCCGTCTGAAGTCTCGCAGAACGATACGTGAACCGAGCCCGTTGTGATGTCATAATGATCCTCCAGCTCTAATCCACCCACGTATTATTGTTGCGCCACCTCGTTGCTAACAGTTAGCTGCTAGCAGTTAGCTGCTAACAGTTAGCTGCTCACAAACGCGTTTTCTTGGTTGCAAAAAGAGGAAAAATGAGACGCAGTAAGTGAAGCGCAACGAAGTAATGTCGGCAAAGTTTGGTGTAGCATTCATTTATACTGACAACAACGATATTTACGAAGCTGTTAAACACAAAACCTTCATGTTCAGCGTGAAACAAAATCCTCTTTATTTAAACCTAGTGAGAGTTCCTTCTGCTCGTTGTTATTGTTGTAATGTTCAAGCAGCAAACTTTATTTTTAATATTATTTTTTTATACCACCGTGCGCTGTAGGAAACGAGTTTCACGGCTGAGATAGAAATGTCCTACATTATATATGCCCCTGAATGCACCTCGTGTCTCATCATACATCCAGCTTGAAAAGAAATACTTTTCATTCAGACATTCAACCATTACCTTCAACTTTGTACACTTCTCTCCGGCGATGACAGCTATGAACGTCCAGATCTTCGAGGACAATACTTGACGAGAAGGTGCTCGAAACCTACTGGAAACTGCCATCGTCGTTAAGTGGAATTCAGAGCAACATTCATTCACAGAACAACTTGGAAAGGGAGACAAAATGGTGGTGACATGAGAGCTGCCTCGCCAGGTGAGGAAGTGTCCCAGTGTGTTGAGCCTAAAGAACGTACATTTTGATTATTTATAGGAATTCAACGACTAATCCTGGCTGGTCTGCATCACAATGAGAATGTTGGACGAACTCAAGGGTACCTCGGGACTCGAGGGTACAACAGGTACTGGATCTTTGGAAGTAAAAGAAAGGCCAAGGAACTGTCAAGGCCGTGAAGGAAGAACCAACTTGAGGTAACGTCGTGCAATAAAGAAACAAGTTTAAAGCGATTCTATGCGATGTGAGGTCAAACGACAGGAGACTACATGTCCCATGAGCACTTGCTAAACGTGGCAAAAGTTGCCATGTCCTGGTTTGTAGCAGTTGATGAATGTTCTGTTTCCAGAACTTTTTCATGTTCCATCAAGAACTTTTACAGTGAAAATAAAAATCATACAAAACACCTGAAGTCACGGTTTATGAGTCATTCAACTCATTTTATTTTAGTTAAAATAAGTTATTTTAGTACAAAAATATTAAAGTATCCAAAAATACCCAGAGCTGAATCAAAATGATTGTTTTAATGATGTTTAAAATGTTTGTTGTTGTTGTTTATAGTTCCTGATACTGATGAGCTGATTATTTTTAAAAGATAATGACAACAATGTGATTTTATTTTGTATGGTGAAAAAAAACACATTTCAGACGAAAAAAGCTTTGAAGTCTAGTTTTATTGCTCTAAATGTTCATTATAAATACAACCACTGATGTTTTATCACAAACACTTTTCACACATCTACAGTCAGGCCATGCATGGAAATGCTTCGTTGTACTTCATTCACTCTAAAACTTTGAATAGTAACTTTCAAGAAATAAAATACTCTTCAATATATTATCTGAAATTATACACAATAAGAAAATATCTTTCTGACTTTCTCTGATGATCAAAACACCAGTTCCAAATAACTTTTCATGAAGTTTAACCATCATGTGCGACTAATTCTTTCTTTTTGATAAAATGTGGAGAAAACTAAGCTCCTCCCCTTTTGCTTTCTTTTCTCTGCCGTCCCTCATCTTGCTCCGTTTACTGTTTTCTTTCTTATACAATCCTGGCATTTCAACCAAACAAATCACATCGTGACCATTCATCGTCAAATGTTGGTTTATCCTCGTCCAAAACCCTCTGACTGACCTTAGATTATTGTCATGGCAACCATTTCTGCTTTTGATGCAAATCTTTAATAACTCACGATACACACACTTTCACGAGTGTCGTTTGTTTAATACAAATGAAAGTCAAACATATGTTGCAAAGATCGAGCTGAAGCTGAGAGGCTGAAACAAAACGTCCAAACAAAAGAGTGCACGTTACATGTAATAACACCTGGACGCGACCCTCAGATGGTCACGTGATGGTTGGAAGAGTCTCAGGAGAAACCAGGCAGCTGCTCCAGGCCAGTCGGGAATCGTCTCAACCTCTTGATAAAACCACATGACGTGCGCTGAAATATCAAGATTATGTGAAATACACCAAATCAGACCAAATAAAAAAGTGTGGACCAGGAACCTGTGAATGTCATTACTAGACTAGTGTGTATTCACCCACATTATTGAGGCCATATACAGATTAAATATATATATATATATATATATATATATATACTTGGGATTCGAACTGGGGATTGTCAAAAATACTTTTATTTTACTTACTTTGAATTCTGAAAATATTGTTTTCGAATTAAAATGCTCTTGTTTCAGTGCAAAGTGTGGCTGTGAGATGATTCCGACACTTTACAAGGCGCCCGGTCTCCAGACTCCAGGCTGAACACCAGCCTTGGTGGCAACAAAACGTGGTTTTGGCGCCTGAACAGAATGGGTCCTGAGAGGAGGCAGCGACGAGAGGAAGCTGAGCTCAGGGGCACTCTGGAACTGCTTGGCTGACTGGAGCCCGCTGTTGTATGGAGTATACGGTGTTGGACCAGCAGGCATCAGAGGATTGTGTACGGAGGGACTTGAGAATTTTGGGAGACACGGGAGCCCACTGTTTGGGCCTGAAAACGCTGGGGCGCTGACTGGTGCTGTTGCCGACGTGGATGATAACCTTGGGGTGAAAAGATCAGCAGGTGGGGAATTGCTTCCGGAGAAGTTAATGCGTTCGCCGAGGGTGGTAGCTGAACGTGGTGCGATAACCTTCGGAGCCAGAGTAGGTGCTGACATTGGAGTAGGTGTTGAGAATCGTTTGATCTCATAGGTGCGAGCTGTTTTAACTGGCACCTGCTTAGGTGTAGTCAAAGAGCTGCCAACCATTCTTGAATACTCTCCATGGTGCCCCTGGGCTTGATAGTTGGCCGTTGGTGACAAACCAGCTGCGCTTCCTCCGAAGTTAAACATGGCTGAATTGAGCTGGTAAGGTTGCCTTCTCATGAAATCTATAGCTTTGATTCCCTCACGTTGGGGTCCTCCCCTGCCACTGCTGTCTGGCCGGCCCGTATTTCTTTGAGGTCCCGTTGGTATGGAAGGAGCCAGTAATGGATTATAGCCAATTGGTGGTGGAGCTCGAACATTCGGAGAGTATTTCCATTGTGACGGATAAGAAGAACTGGATGAAGTATCAAGTTGGCCAGAACTGTATGATGTCACCTCCTGCTGGTAGGGTGTCTCAGGTGGGGTGTCTACAACAAACATGCCCATGCGGTTCTGTCTGCGAGCAAAAAGCTGAGCACCCTTCCCACCTGCTTGGATCATTTGTGGAGCCTCATGGATAACTCTTGGCTTAGGTGCCACAGGTGGAGGGAACCTGCCTGCACCGACCTCGCCGTAGCTTTCATCTTCTGCACCATCATACATGCCTTCATGGGGAGGTTGGCTCGACTTGTAGCGACTAAATCTTTCATCAAGGTTTTGGACCATGCACAACAAGTCAGGATTCGGAGAGTTTTTCTTAACTTCAGGTATAACGAACATAGGCTTCGGTTTTCCACCTCGTTTTCGAGCCTCAAGTAAAATTCCAGTACGTCCTGTAGACCCAGGAACAGGAGTCGGGGCAACTTCCTCTTGCTGGTTAACTACTGTAACTGGAGCTACTGCTGACAATGAATGCTGAGGTGGAGGTAGCTGAGCAACTGACACCTGAACTTGAGGAGGAACAGGGGAAATAAATTGTGCTGAGCCGGGCAACTGTGGCACTGGTTGAACAGGAGATCTAACCATTGGTTGCTGCGCAACTTGGGGCGCTGAAGGTAAAGAAAACTGAGGAACAGTTGCAAACTGAGCCTGATGTGCTGTTGTTGCCTGATGTGTTGTACGGACAGTATCTACTGACGAAGAGATAGCCGGAGCATGGAAAGTGACTTGAGCCTCAGGTGGTCGAGCAAACGAAGCTGGAGGCAGAGAAGGAGGCACGTTCATTGGCACATATGGTTGCTGGTAAAACATATTTGCAGGTTGTTCTTGAGAGGTGTGGAACGCCGGTTGCACAACAGCGGCTGACGCTGGTCGCTGTGCTGTCCTTGTGACGGGTGGCCTGAACGTTACAGGCGCGGTGGAGGCTCGGATGCTAATGAAGCCGGGCGTGAAGGGACGAGCCGTTCTGTTGAGAACATTGCTAGCAGGGAGCTCTGGCACTGGTGTCTCTGAAGGTGAGCTATGTGCCTTAATAACTGTTACAGGAGCAGTGGATATTTTAGGTGCAACTGGTGGTGGTACTGCCATATTGCCAACAGAACTAGGAGTTTGAGATGGCTCTGTGGCTGCCGGCATGTGCTGCGGCATCACATCCGAGTGAAACGCTGGATTGTGCTCGAGCACAAACTGTGGAGATGTCAGGGGTTGTGTTTCCTCCGCCTTCTTAGCATGTTCAGCTGCCCTCTTTCTTTGCTGCTCAAATAGTTTGGCACCTTTTCCCACAGTGTCACTTAACCCTGGACTTGGTGCGTCCTCTGCCCCATCGCCGCGACCCCCCATGCCTGCAGTCGCCCTTTTCTCTAACATATCGATATATTCGCTGTCCCATGTCGGGTCGGGGGCGGACGAGAAGCCATCTTCATCAAACTCTGACTCGCTTCCTGGAAACACTCCGTCCTCCTCCTGTGAATCCAAGCATCTGTCCTCGTCAACGCTGCCGAAGCTCGTCAGAGTGTATTTCTTGGAGCGTTGACGCCTCTTCTTGAACATCAGCACTCCCTTTGAGTGAGGGTTCGGTGCATCTGTTAGCAGAGATGCTATTGTTCGGCACTTGCTTCTCGCCTCCTTTACATGTTTATCCTGTGGTGTGTCTCCTCGATTCAGTTCTGTGGGATGTAGAAAAGAACAATTATTGGTACTTTATTATCGTTCAAGATGGTCACGAGCTTCTCTGTATTAATAGAATCAAGTCATTTCTTGTGGATTCTTGGAAAATTGCCTAAAAGTGTTAAAGGATGAAATCTGTGCACAGTTTAAGATCTCAAAAACTTGGCACCGGTCAGGAAACAAGAGCCTTGTTGTGATATATTTAATTTCAGCAAGATCACATTTACTATTTGATGCTCCTCATTATATTTCCACCTGTTCACCAACATCTATTTTGGAACCTTTGGGTCTTAAGGTTTTTTCAAGATTCTAAAAATACATTTTCTATATTTCTCATAAATTCTACAACAGTTCAGACTTCAGTGCTACTTCATATGCAAGACTTACTGGCTTGTTTCGCTTTCTCCATGTAGGTTGTCGTGAGCTCTTCATCGATGGGTTTACTAAGAGGGCCAACCATGGGTACCATCTGACTGCGGGAGCTCAGCATCAGGGCCTCTTTGGCCCTTTCAGGCGACACCAGGGGCACATTAGATGGTTCCAGGAATCCACTGTCTTCTTCTTGAACCACGTCACGCGGGCCCTGGTCGTCTGCCGAGGAGATGATGGAGGAAGTCTCTGTGGACGTCTGAGAGGACCACATTCCAGGACCATGTGGCTGATAAATGACCTCCCTTCTGGCCACGCCCGGTAGCCCAACACCCCCGTTCGCAGCCCCTTTATCTAACAGAGTGTGGTAGACACGTGCATCCGGAGCGCTGTCGTAACCACTCATCTCCGAGGTCTCTCCGCCCTCAGGCGAGGTACGTCCTGACGGTTTCCCGGGGTTGGAGTTGCTCGGACTGCGTCGTTTCTGTCGCCGCTGTCTTTCGTAGCCCGCCACGTCTGCATCGCTGTCCGTCTCCCCGTAGTAGGCCTCGCTCCCGGGCGGGGAAGTCAGCCCGCTGGTCAAAGAAGACCTGCTGCGGTGGACCTCACGGACCTGTGCGTGATTGTAGGTGGGTGACAGCGCTCGTAGAGCAGCGCGGTACTCTTTGTCTATCCGCGGCGAGGGGGCCCGAGTGACCAGGACCACAGACTGAAACCCTACCGGCACCCTGAAGGAGAATGTTTAGGTTTAACGAGTTTCCATCCAAGTGAGGCTCGTCGTGACTCACCTTCTGACGCGGATGTGCAGAACACCTGCCGAGCTATCGATGAGATTCATGGCCTGGGCGTGCGAGAGCGACTCACAGGGCTCTTCGTTGATGGCCACGATCTCATCGGCCTCCCGCAGCCCAGCCCTGCAGGCCTTGCTGCGCTTACGCACCTTTGCAAACACAGAAAGAGGAGGAAGTGTGAGGGCTTGACGACTCCGTCCTGACGACCAGAGCTGTTCCTGCTAGACTAGATGATGAGATTGTCCACATTTGTTTGTCCAATAAAAACAAGTCATTTCCATGAAAAGTCTGAAGAGGAACATTTTGTCTTCGTTTGGTCGGACTCGTCACTCTCTGTGGTGCAGCTTATTAATCACTATCACATTCAACTGTTTAAAGAGGAATCGAATCATTCATGTCGAAGGTTTCACTCTTTTGAGTACTTTTCTAGTTTTTGTTGATCACAAGTAATTCCCAAAATTAAAAGCAAACAAAACCTCTTGTGTTTAAAAACTCCTCCATCAGCAATTTCAACTGACAAATCCATCCCTAGTACACAATTATATTTAATGGTCATTTTAAAAGTTTATATTTTACAACTTTTTTTTTTCATTTATTGTCATTTTTTTGACATTCTAATTGGATTAGTTGCAGAGAAAAAGAAGACAAAAAACGATTAAAATAAATGTAATATTTTCCAATGAATGATGGGAAACAACAGCCGTGTTAACGAAGACCTTTAATAACTGAGAATTAAATGTACTTTTATATTTTTGAACTGTTTTCCCTTTTGATATAAACTGAATCCTCAGCTGTGATCTTCTCAGGGGAGGCAGGTGAGGCAGTGCCTCAACTCTCAATGAGCGATCCATCACAAACTGTTGATTTATGCAAATGACGAGCGCCTGTTGCTGTATCTCTAATGTCAATATAATGTTCACAGATACGTTATTTGATTTCCCAGAGTCTCAACGTCAGTTTAAAGCTTGTAATTCTCATTTCGTTTCGCCGATCGGAAATACAAGCGCAGTGTAGGCAGTTTGAGGCACAAACTAATGAGCCTCATCAGACCAGGTGAGGCGGAGAGGCTTTTAGAACTGAGAGAAATACAATAGAATATTTAGAAACTGCGTGCGTTTGTGTGCGTTTGTGTGCGTGTGTGTGTGTGTCTGTGTGTTTGTGTGTGTGTGTGTGTGTCTGTGTGTGTCTGTGTGTGTGTGTGTGTGTCTGTGTGTGTGTGTGTGTGTGTGTCTGTGTGTGTGTCTGTGTGTCTGTGTGTGTCTGTGAGTGTGTGTCTGTGTGTGTGTGTGTGTGTGTGTGTCTGTGTGTGTCTGTGAGTGTGTGTCTGTGTGTGTGTGCTTGTGCGTGTGTGTGTGTCTGTGTGTGTGTGTGTGTGTCTGTGTGTCTGTGTGTGTGTGTGTGTCTGTGTGTGTCTGTGAGTGTGTGTCTGTGTGTGTGTGTGTGTGTGTGTGTGTGTGTGTCTGTGTGTGTCTGTGAGTGTGTGTCTGTGTGTGTGTGTGCGTGTGTGTGTGTGCTAACCTAACCTGACCTAGTCCTGACTTTGACACGACAACATCCCATAATAACTGATCAGCACAAAGATTTGAGAATAAACTGCAGAATAAAAGAAGCTGAAGGTTCATCATTCATTCGCTCGCCTTGTGGTTTAAAAGTTGATCCGTTAATTCCAGACTCACAAACACACATTAAAATACACTATAACTCACAAACACACATTAAAATACACTATAACTCACAAAGACACATTAAAACACACTATAACTCACAAACACACATTAAAATACACTATAACTCACACAAACACACATTAAAATACACTATAACTCACAAACACACATTAAAATAACCTATAACTCACACAAACACACATTAAAATACACTATAACTCACACAAACACACATTAAAATACACTATAACTCACACAAACACACATTAAAATACACTATAACTCACACAAACACACATTAAAATACACTATAACTCACAAACACACATTAAAATAACCTATAACTCACACAAACACACATTAAAATACACTATAACTCACACAAACACACATTAAAATACACTATAACTCACACAAACACACATTAAAATACACTATAACTCACACAAACACACATTAAAATACACTATAACTCACACAAACACACATTAAAATACACTATAACTCACAAACACACATTAAAACACACTATAACTCACAAACACACAGTAAAATACACTATAACTCACACAAACACACAATAAAATACACTATAACTCACAAACACACATTAAAACACACTATAACTCACAAACACACAGTAAAATACACTATAACTCACAAACACACATTAAAACACACTATAACTCACAAACACACAGTAAAATACACTATAACTCACAAACACACATTAAAACACACTATAACTCACAAACACACAGTAAAATACACTATAACTCACACAAACACACATTAAGATACACTGTTACTCACAAACACACATTAAAAATCACTATAACTTACAAACACACAGTAAAACACACTATAACTCACAAACACACAGTAAAATACACTATAACTCACACAAACACACATTAAGATACACTGTTACTCACAAACACACATTAAAAATCACTATAACTTACAAACACACAGTAAAACACACTATAACTCACAAACACACAGTAAAATACACTATAACTCACACAAACACACTATAAAATACACTATAACTCACAAACACACATTAAAACACACTATAACTCACAAACACACAGTAAAACACACTATAACTCACACAAACACACATTAAAATACACTATAACTCACAAACACACATTAAAACACACTATAACTCACAAACACACAGTAAAATACACTATAACTCACACAAACACACTATAAAATACACTATAACTCACAAACACACAGTAAAACACACTATAACTCACAAACACACAGTAAAATACACTATAACTCACACAAACACAATAAAATACACTATAACTCACAAACACACATTAAAACACACTATAACTCACAAACACACAGTAAAATACACTATAACTCACACAAACACACATTAAAACACACTATAACTCACAAACACACATTAAAACACACTATAACTCACACAAACACACATTAAAATACACTATAACTCACAAACACACATTAAAACACACTATAACTCACAAACACACATTAAAATACACTATAACTCACACAAACACACATTTAAATACACTATAACTCACAAACACACATTAAAACACACACTAACTCACAAACACACATTAAAACACACTATAACTCACACAAACACACATTAAAATACACTATAACTCACAAACACACAGTAAAACACACTATAACTCACAAACACACATTAAAACACACTATAACTCACATAAACACACATTTAAATACACTTTAACTCACAAACACACATTAAAACACACTATAACTCACACAAACACACATTAAAATACACTATAACTCACACAAACACACAGTAAAATACACTATAACTCACAAACACACATTAAAACACACTATAACTCACACAAACACACATTAAAATACACTATAACTCACACAAACACACATTAAAACACACTATAACTCACAAACACACATTAAAACACACAATAACTCACACAAGCACACATTCAAATACACTATAACTCACACAAACACACATTAAAATACACTATAACTCACACAAACACACAGTAAAATACACTATAACTCACAAACACACAGTAAAATACACTATAACTCACACAAACTGTTGTGTTATCAGTTTTATCTTGCCCTTTAAAGTATATACTTTATTGAATATTATTTTGATTGTTTAAGCGCTTTGTGACCCTAGTCTGGAAAAGCGCTATAAATATAAATTACTTACTTACTAACACACAGTAAATACACAGAGAAATCCTTCCAGACTGTTGCTCCTAAGCTTTGGAAACATCTCTGTGTTTGATGATCTACTGACTCCTTCAAGAAACATCTGTGTTTGATGATCTACTGACTCCTTCAAGAAACATCTGTGTTTGATGATCTACTGACTCCTTCAAGAAACATCTGTGTTTGATGATCTACTGACTCCTTCAAGAAACATCTGTGTTTGATGATCTACTGACTCCTTCAAGAAACATCTGTGTTTGATGATCTACTGACTCCTTCAAGAAACATCTGTGTTTGATGATCTACTGACTCCTTCAAGAAACATCTGTGTTTGATGATCTACTGACTCCTTCAAGAAACATCTGTGTTTGATGATCTACTGACTCCTTCAAGAAACATCTGTGTTTGATGATCTACTGACTCCTTCAAGAAACATCTGTGTTTGATGATCTACTGACTCCTTCAAGAAACATCTGTGTTTGATGATCTACTGACTCCTTCAAGTAACATCTGTGTTTGATGATCTACTGACTCCTTCAAGAAACATCTGTGTTTAATGATCTACTGACTCCTTCAAGAAACATCTGTGTTTGATGATCTACTGACTCCTTCAAGAAACATCTGTGTTTGATGATCTACTGACTCCTTCAAGTAACATCTGTGTTTGATGATCTACTGACTCCTTCAAGAAACATCTGTGTTTGATGATCTACTGACTCCTTCAAGTAACATCTGTGTTTGATGATCTACTGACTCCTTCAAGAAACATCTGTGTTTGATGATCTACTGACTCCTTCAAGAAACATCTGTGTTTGATGATCTACTGACTCCTTCAAGAAACATCTGTGTTTGATGATCTACTGACTCCTTCAAGAAACATCTGTGTTTGATGATCTACTGACTCCTTCAAGAAACAACTGTGTTTGATGATCTACTGACTCCTTCAAGAAACATCTGTGTTTGATGATCTACTGACTCCTTCAAGAAACATCTGTGTTTGATGATCTACTGACTCCTTCAAGAAACAACTGTGTTTGATGATCTACTGACTCCTTCAAGAAACATCTGTGTTTGATGATCTACTGACTCCTTCAAGAAACATGTGTGTTTGATGATCTACTGACTCCTTCAAGAAACATGTGTATTTGATGATCTACTGACTCCTTTAAGAAACATCTTAAGACGTTTCTATTTGTTCAGGCTTTTCCTTGAATTTCTCGAACTCCTGTGTTGTTCTCAGTATTACCTTGATCTTTAAAGTATGTACTTTTTTGAGTATTTTTTTGATTGTCTAAGCGCTTTGTGACCCTGGTCTGGAAAAGCGCTATATAAATAAATATTACTTACTTACTTACTTACTTACATTCATATACACTATAACTCACAAACACACTATAACTCACAGAAACACACATTCAAATACAATATAACTCACAAAAACACACATTCAAACACACTATAACTCACAAACACACACTGACCCACAGATTCTTGAACCTCGAACTGCTTCACCTGTTGGTCGAGAAGAGACCGACAGCGACTGGTCGTCTCGGGGGTGAAGACACTTTTAGAGCGAGCAGCTGTCGGACGCCATAAAACTAACTTTGCTGTGTTTGGATCATTAAGACGTGTTTAATGCTCTGCTGCAGATGAAGGTTCATGGTTCAGATGAGACTCAGTTTGTCAGGATTCTTGTTGAGAGTCTTGTGAGCAACATCTTCACACTGACCTGCTGACGACTAGTTCACCTCAAGAGGTCAATACATTTGTGAAGAGAAACTCATGACATAATATAAATCTTGTATCGTATCGTAGCGTATTGTATCGTATTGTATCGTTGTGTATTGTATCGTACTGTATCGTATTGTATCGTTGTGTATCGTATTGTATTGTTGTGTATCGTATTGTATCGTATCGTTGTGTATCGTATTGTATCGTATCGTATTGTTGTTTATCGTATTGTATCGTTGTGTATTGTATTTTATTGTTGTGTATCGTATCATGATGTATTGTATTGTTTTGTATCATATCGTGATCTATTTTATTTTTGTGTATCGTATTGTATTGTTGTTTATAGTATCGTGATGTAATGTATTGTATGGTATCGTATAGTATTGTTGTATATCGTATCGTATCGTATTTTATTGTTGTGTATCGTATTGTGATGTATTGTATTGTTGTGTATTGTATCGTATCATATTGTTGTGTATCGTAATGTATCGTATTGTATTGTATTGTATTGTATTGTTGTGTATCTTATCGTATCGTGATGTATTGTATTGTTGTGTATCGTATGGTATCGCATTGTATTGTTTTGTTGTGTATCGTATCATGATGTATTGTATTGTTGTGTATCGTATCGTGATGTATTGTATTGTTGTGTATCGTATCGTGATGTATTGTATTCTTGTGTATCGTATCGTGATGTATTGTATCGTTGTGTATCGTATCGTATTGCATCGTATTGTATCGTTGTGTATTGTATCGTATTGTATCGTATCGTATTGTATCGTATTGTTGTGTATCGTATTGTATCATATTGTATCGTATCGTATCGTATTGTATCGTATCATATTGTTGTGCATCGTATTGTATCGTTGTGTATCGTATTTTATTGTTGTGTATCGTATCATGATGTATTGTATTGTTTTGTATCATATCGTGATCTATTTTATTGTTGTGTATCGTATTGTATTGTTGTGTATAGTATCGTATCGTTTTTTATTGTTGTGTATCGTATTGTGATGTATTGTATTATTGTGTATTGTATCGTATCATATTGTTGTGTATCGTATCGTATCGTATCGTGTCGTATTGTATTGTATTGTATTGTTGTGTATTGTTGTGTTGTTGTGTATTAGTCTCTGTATGACTGTTTTCTTCATGATCTCTGTTCCTTATCTTATCTTAAACACTTTGACTCACAAAATAAACGTTGTTGTTAAGATAATTGTGTTTGTTTCTCGACATACATTCCTGCAACAAAGATGAAGAGGTTTTTCTGTTTTTCTGCTTCTGTTTAAATCATGAAAAAACATAACCAAAAAGTCAAAGACGTGTGTTTGGTTTGTGTTTAGGAAGGTTTTGTTCAAACAGAAGAGAACAAAGAAGCGAACATAGAATGAAACATGGAAGGTGTTGTGTAAAGTGGCTCCTTGGCAGAGGTATGTCGCGTCTCAGTGTGTTCGAGTCGTTCATGACATTGAAACATGTAAACACAAGAAGAAGTTTTGATGTCGACATGTTTGACAAAATGTGTTTAGTTTTGTAGTGAATCAAGAATCTATTATCGATGAAAACAAATGGTTCTGGTCGTTATAAAAGAAGAGAAAGTTCTAAGAAGAGAAGAACGAACCATGACTTCGGTTCTCTGAGATAAAATCATTAAAGTGAAGGTTATAAGATCAACACTCGGGAGATAAAAGTCTCACTTCTGTGAACTCGTTCTAAATAAATGAATCAAATCTAAACTCACAAAATAAACATAACATAAAACAACATCAACATTATTTACAAACATTTGTAAAAAAGTATATTTCAGTCTGTTTTATCTCAAGACTTTGAAATAAACGAATAATCACTGAAATGTTCAAAAAACATATTTGACATAAATGTTTGAATTGTGTTTGTTTGTGTGTTTTAAATGAAAAACAAAAGTAATTAATTCCTAAAATAACTAACCGTGAGGAATAAGTTAATAATAATTTCAATTCATTGAATATTGTCTGAAGATACTTTTGACGTTGAGTTCAGTTCCATGTCTGCAGTGAAACAAACACCTGCGTCGACCTCATGACCTGCAGCGTGTCTTCAGGCTTTAAAATAGAAGCCATGAGCAGAAACGCTCCGTCGACAACTTTTGACCAGAGAACTCATGAATGAACGTCTGAAGACTTTCAAAACCACTGAACTCCTGAATGAAAACGATTGATTTGTGAAATATTGACAGAGAATCTTCGACTGTTTAAAGAACGACGAGGAGTTTGTCTGTGACGATGTTTCAGTTCCTGAACATCTGCTGTGAAGAGACCTTCTGTGACGATGTTTCAGTTCCTGAACACTTCTGAAGAGACTTTCTGACGTGTTTCAGTTCCTGAACATCTTCTGAAGAGACCTTCTGTGACGATGTTTCAGTTCCTGAACATCTTCTGAAGAGACCTTCTGTGACGATGTTTCAGTTCCTGAACATCTTCTGAAGAGACCTTCTGTGACGATGTTTCAGTTCCTGAACATCTTCTGAAGAGACCTTCTGTGACGATGTTTCAGTTCCTGAACATCGTCTGAAGAGACCTTCTGTGACGATGTTTCAGTTCCTGAACATCTGCTGAAGAGACCTTCTTAGTGTTTCAGTTTCCTGAACATCTTCTGAAGAGACCTTCTGTGACGATGTTTCAGTTCCTGAACATCTGCTGAAGAGACCTTCTGTGAACACGTACCTTGGCGACCTGCAGAGGCTTCTGCTGCTCCACGCCGCCCTGCAGACGGAAGCCCCACGGAGCTCCTCCGGACAGCGTGATCACGGCGTCTTCGGCAACCATCTTGGATGAAGTGGAAGATAATGGTCCTCACGGGGGTCCAGGGGCCCTCAAGACATCGGCCCCATGCTCAGCAGCGGTCAGGGGCCCTCACAGAGCCCGGTCCTCCTCATGAAGCCTCACACCTGGACACACACTCGTCTGCACACACACCCTTGACCAGGCCAACCTTCAGAGGAGGAGTGTGTGAGTGAGTGTGTGTGTGTGTGAGTGAGTGAGTGTGTGTGTGTGTGTGTGTGTGTGTGTGTGTGTGTGTGTGTGTGTGTGTGGTGATGGAAAGGGAAGAGGGTCTGCTTACACTGAAGAATCTCTGCCCCAAATGTGCGAGGGGAGGATCAACACTTGTCCTGTCACTCATTCGATTCCACAGAGTTGCTGATAGTTCCTCCAAAAATAGGGTGTCACCCCCCATCACCCCCCATCGCCCCCATCCCCCCGGACTCCTCCCCCCTCCAGCTCCTCTGTGGCCGGAGAGAGGCAAACGTTCAGGAAATACAACGCTTGTGTTTCATGTGAAGTCATCTTCAACCTTTAGCTGCAGTGGTATCAGTGATGATGTCATAGTCCAACCTTACTAACTGTTATTCTTCACCAGTCTTGACCTCTTGTGTGACCTCAGGGTCAAGGTGACAAGGACACGGATTAAAATAATTTCGTGGCATTGAAGTGAGATCATGAGCACAGATACACACTTTTATATATTTTCAAAATAAATAAAGAGCAAAATCTAGATTTATATTATTGTTAGAAAATTATGAAATAATAATTAATTAATACATTAATATAAAGTGTTTGCAGTTTATAATTTTTTTAAAATTATAATTATCACTGGACGTCTACTGTCACTGGACATCTACTGTCACTGGACGTCTACTGTAACTGCAAGTCTACTGTCACTGGACGTCTACTGTAACTGCTCGTCTACTGTCACTGGACATCTACTGTCACTGGACGTCTACTGTAACTGCTCGTCTACTGTCACTGTTCGGCGACTGTCACTGGATATCTACTGTCACTAGTCGTCTACTGTCACTGGTCGTCTACTGTCACTGGTCGTCTACTGTCACTGGACGTCTACTGTCACTGGACGTCTACTGTCACTGCTCGTCTACTGTCACTGGATGTCTACTGTCACTGGACGTCTACTGTCACTGGACGTCTACTGTCACTGGACGTCTACTGTCACTGCGCCTCTACTGTACTCACAGTCTACTGTCACTGGTCGGACAAGTGGCTACTGTCACTGCTCGTCTACTGTCACTGGACGTCTACTGTCACTGGACGTCTACTGTCACTGGTCGTCTACTGTCACTGTTCGTCTACTGTCACTGGACGTCTACTGTCACTAGTCGTCTACTGTCACTGGTCGTCTACTGTCACTGGACGTCTACTGTCACTGGTGGAGGCGTCCTACTGTCACTGGTCGTCTACTGTCACTAAGGGTGGGCGTCTACTGTCACTACTGGTCACTGGTCGTCTACTGTCACTGGACGTCTACTGTCACTGGTCGTCTACTGTCACTGGACGTCTACTGTCACTGGACGTCTACTGTCACTGCTCGTCTACTGTCACTGCTCGTCTACTGTCACTGGTTGTCTACTGTCGCTGGTCGTCTACTGTCACTGGTCGTCTACTGTCACTGGACGTCTACTGTCACTGGACGTCTACTGTCACTGTTCGTCTACTGTCACTGGACGTCTACTGTCACTGGACGTCTACTGTCACTGGTCGTCTACTGTCACTGGTCGTCTACTGTCACTGGTCGTCTACTGTCACTGCTCGTCTACTGTCACTGGACGTCTACTGTCACTGGACGTCTACTGTCACTGGTCGTCTACTGTCACTGGTCGTCTACTGTCACTGGACGTCTACTGTCACTGGACGTCTACTGTCACTGGTCGTCTACTGTCACTGGTCGTCTACTGTCACGCTGGTGGAGGGGGGGGGGGGGGGGGGGGGGGGGGGGGGGGGGGGGGGGGGGGGGGGGGGGGGGGGGGGGGGGGGGGGGGGGGGGGGGGGGGGGGGGGGGGGGGCGGTGCTACTGTCACTGGACGTCTACTGTCACTGGACGTCTACTGTCACTGGTCGTCTACTGTCACTGCTGCGTCTACTGTCACTGGTCGGTCTACTGTCACTGGTCGTCTACTGTCACTGGTCTACTGTCACTGGACTGTCTGGTGTCTACTGTCACTGGTGCGTCTACTGTCACTGGACGTCTACTGTCACTGGACGTCTACTGTCACTGGTCGTCCTACTGTCACTGGACGTCTACTGTCACTGCTCGTCTACTGTCACTGGCGACGTCTACTGTCACTGGTTGTCTACTGTCACTGGTCGTCTACTGTCACTGGACGTCTACTGTCACTGGACGGTCTACTGGCCGTCTACTGTCCTACTGTCACTGTGGCGTCTACTGTCACTGGTCGTCTACTGTCACTGGACTGTCTACTGTCACTGCTGCGTCTACTGTCACTGGAGCGTCTACTGTCACTGGTCGTCTACTGTCACTGTGAGTGGCGTCTACTGTCACTGGTCGTCTACTGTCACTGGTCGGTCTACTGCATCACCGTCTACTGTCACTGGACGTCTACTGTCACTGCTCGCTCCTACTGTCACTGGGGTCATACTGTCACTGGTACGTCTACTGTCACTGGGTACGTCTACTGTCACTGGTCGTCTACTGTCACTGGACGTCTACTGTCACTGGACGTCTACTGTCACTGGTACTGTCACTGGACGTCTACTGTCACTGTCACTCGTCTACTGTCACCTACTGTCACTGGTCCGTCTACTGTCACTGGACGTCTACTGTCACTGGACGTCTACTGTCACTGGTGGTGTCTACTGTCACTGGATCGTCTACTGGCACTGCTCGTCTACTGTCACTGGACGTCTACTGTCACTGCTCGTCTACTGTCACTGGATGTCTACTGTCACTGCTCGTCTACTGTCACTGGATGTCTACTGTCACTGGTTGTCTACTGTCACTGGACGTCTACTGTCACTGGGCACGTCTACTGTCACTGGACGTCTACTGTCACTGGGCGTCTACTGTCTGGTCGACACTGGACGCCGTCTACTGTCACTGGACGGTCT
>JACEEU010000731.1:1086078-1096078 GCA_016630915.1 Callionymus lyra | reverse complement strand
ACTATTGGAAGAGGTACTGAAATAATACTTATTAAATTAAAGAAATACTTCATTCGAGTCTGAACATTGAAGTACAATCAGAAACTTTTATTGCCAGAGTTGTAAACACAAGAGTGGATTTGTTTGTGTTGTCAGTACAGAATAAACGAATGAAAGAAGAAAAAACACACAATAATAAATATAGAAACAGAAGAAACAAACTTTCTGATGCTTCGAATACGATCATCACGAGTTTTCTTGTTGTATTTTGGTTCTGTTTTTGGTAAATGTTATGTTGCTTTAAATTTCAATCAAATAAAAAATACTACATTATTCAGTTCAGTCAAAATCTCGTGAATAATTAAAAAATAAAGCATAACGTTTGAAGATTCGAAAGATATTTTTACACATTAAGTACATTTTAAACTGAATTCTATGATTTACATGAACAGAAGTTGACGATGATATAAACTTGTTTACGACTCAAAATGTATTTTTATTCTTCGGCTAACTTTATAATCTTTAAGGGACTTAAAGTTTATTTGAAATAGAATATTAGGTTCAATAACTTCAAGCTTCACAAGGAAAAAACGTGTTACGTTATGAGTTGATCTTCATCTGTTTGACTGCAAAATAACAAGTTTAGTATTTCAAATACACTTTTTAAAAATAAATAGAAACAAGGAGTTAAGTTTTCTTCTGGAGTTTCACTTGGAACACATAAGGTTTTGACGTAATCTTCATTCAAAATGTATTTTTGCTATTTTTACTAAAACGTTTTTATTTGTGCGTTTTCTTCATTTTCTTGTTGCTGCTTTTTGTTTCTGTTCTCTTGAACTTTTAAAGTTTTTTCATTTGCATTTTTACTGTGTTTTGTTGTGTTGTTTAAATGCTTTTTGACTCTGTCTGAGAAACATCTGTACTAATATAAATGACTTATTTACTAACTTACTATATTATATTAAACCGTATTATACATTACTATATCATATAATATTGTATAACTGTGATATAATATACTTTTATATTTAATCCATAAGGGGGAAAACTATCTTCGTCTGGACTACTTAGTGCTTTTTGTGTTTGTTTATTGGATTATTATTCTTTCTCAGGACACATTTCAAAAACATAAAATGAAACTTTTTTTTAATGGTTTTGCTTGAACTTCATTTTCGTTTGTTCATCCTTCAGAGTGACGCATCTTCCCAGGACACGATCTGTGCTGCTCCAGCTCTCCTGCTCCTCCTCCTCCTCCTCCTCCTCCTCCTCCTCCTCCCCTCCTGCTCCTCCTCCTCCTCCTCTCCTCGCGGTCGTCTGCAGCTCCAGGTTCCTCTCCTTCAGTCAACATGGCTGCAGTCGCGACCTGCACCAGGTTCACGGACGAGTACCAGCTGTACGAGGAGCTCGGCAAGTAAGAAGCTTCATGTCTTGAGTGACAGCTGTCAGTGTCTTGAGAGACGGAGCTGAGAGACGCAGAGCTGCTGCTGCACATGTCAGACCTCACGAGCTCATCGAAGGACGTCATGTGTTCACCTGTGTTTGGAACAAGTTCACCTTCGTGTTTATTACTCGTGTTTGACGTCATCGATACTTGAATCAATCGATGGATTTTTATGAAGATTAGAAAAGAGCGTGTATTGATATCATGATATATAATGATAGTGTAGTAACAAGTATATATGTGTAGTATTGTTGAGTACTTGACTCTGGTGTTGTGATAGTGTAGTAACAAGTATATATGTGTAGTATTGTCCAGTACTTGACTCTGGTGTTGTGATAGTGTAGTAACAAGTATATATGTGTAGTATTGTCCAGTACTTGACTCTGGTGCTATGATAGTGTAGTAACAAGTAGATATGTGTAGTATTGTCCAGTACTTGACTCTGGTGTTGTGATAGTGTAGTAACAAGTATATATGTGTAGTATTGTCCAGTACTTGACTCTTGTGTTGTGATAGTGTAGTAACAAGTATATATGTGTAGTATTGTCCAGTACTTGACTCTGGTGTTGTGATAGTGTAGTAACAAGTATATATGTGTAGTATTGTCCAGTACTTGACGCTGGTGTTGTGATTGTGTAGTAAAAAGTATATATATGAAGTATTGTCCAGTACTTGACTCTGGTGTTGTGATAGTGTAGTAACAAGTATATGTGTACTATTGTCCAGTACTTGACTCTGGTGTTGTGATAGTGTAGTAACAAGTATATATGTGTAGTATTGTCCAGTACTTGACTCTTGTGTTGTGATAGTGTAGTAACAAGTATATATGTGTAGTATTGTCCAGTACTTGACTCTGGTGTTGTGATAGTGTAGTAACAAGTATATATGTGTAGTATTGTCCAGTACTTGACGCTGGTGTTGTGATTGTGTAGTAAAAAGTATATATATGAAGTATTGTCCAGTACTTGACTCTGGTGTTGTGATAGTGTAGTAACAAGTATATGTGTACTATTGTCCAGTACTTGACTCTGGTGTTGTGATAGTGTAGTAACAAGTATATATGTGTAGTATTGTCCAGTACTTGACTCTGGTGTTGTGATAGTGTAGTAAAAAGTATATATATGTAGTATTGTCCAGTACTTGACTCTGGTGTTGTGATAGTGTAGTAACAAGTATATATGTGTAGTATTGTCCAGTACTTGACTCTGGTGTTGTGATAGTGTAGTAACAAGTATATATGTGTAGTATTGTCCAGTACTTGACTCTGGTGTTGTGATAGTGTAGTAACAAGTATATATGTGTAGTATTGTCCAGTACTTGACTCTGGTGTTGTGATAGTGTAGTAACAAGTATATATGTGTAGTATTGTCCAGTACTTGACTCTGGTGTTGTGATAGTGTAGTAAAAAGTATATATATGTAGTATTATCCAGTACTTGACTCTGGTGTTGTGATAGTGTAGTAACACGTATATATGTGTAGTATTGTCCAGTACTTGACTCTGGTGTTGTGATAGTGTAGTAACAAGTATATATGTGTAGTATTGTCCAGTACTTGACTCTGGTGTTGTGATAGTGTAGTAACAAGTATATATGTGTAGTATTGTCCAGTACTTGACTCTAGTGTTGTGATAGTGTAGTAACAAGTATATATGTGTAGTATTGTCCAGTACTTGACTCTTGTGTTGTGATAGTGTAGTAACAAGTATATATGTGTAGTATTGTCCAGTACTTGACGCTGGTGTTGTGATTGTGTAGTAAAAAGTATATATATGAAGTATTGTCCAGTACTTGACTCTGGTGTTGTGATAGTGTAGTAACAAGTATATATGTGTAGTATTGTCCAGTACTTGACTCTTGTGTTGTGATAGTGTAGTAACAAGTATATATGTGTAGTATTGTCCAGTACTTGACGCTGGTGTTGTGATTGTGTAGTAAAAAGTATATATATGAAGTATTGTCCAGTACTTGACTCTGGTGTTGTGATAGTGTAGTAACAAGTATATGTGTAGTATTGTCCAGTACTTGACTCTGGTGTTGTGATAGTGTAGTAACAAGTATATATGTGTAGTATTGTCCAGTACTTGACTCTGGTGTTGTGATAGTGTAGTAAAAAGTATATATATGTAGTATTATCCAGTACTTGACTCTGGTGTTGTGATAGTGTAGTAACAAGGATATATATGTAGTATTGTCCAGTACTTGACTCTGGTGTTGTGATAGTGTAGTAACAAGTATATATGTGTAGTATTGTCCAGTACTTGACTCTGGTGTTGTGATAGTGTAGTAACAAGTATATATGCTTTGTGACCCTGGTCTCGAAAAGCGCTATATAAATAAATATTACTTACTTACTTACTTACTTACTTATATGCGTAGTATTGTCCAGTACTTGACTCTGGTGTTGTGATAGTGTAGTAACAAGTATATATGTGTAGTATTGTCCAGTACTTGACTCTGGTGTTGTGATAGTGTAGTAACAAGTATATATGTGTAGTATTGTCCAGTACTTGACTCTGGTGTTGTGATAGTGTAGTAACAAGTATATATGTGTAGTATTGTCCAGTACTTGACTCTGGTGTTGTGATAGTGTAGTAACAAGTATATATGTGTAGTATTGTCCAGTACTTGACTCTGGTGTTGTGATAGTGTAGTAAAAAGTATATATATGTAGTATTATCCAGTACTTGACTCTGGTGTTGTGATAGTGTAGTAACACGTATATATGTGTAGTATTGTCCAGTACTTGACTCTGGTGTTGTGATAGTGTAGTAACAAGTAGATATGTGTAGTATTGTTTAGTACTTGACTCTGGTGTTGTGATAGTGTAGTAACAAGGATATATGTGTAGTATTGTCCAGTACTTGACTCTAGTGTTGTGATAGTGTAGTAACAAGTATATATGTGTAGTATTGTCCAGTACTTGACTCTGGTGTTGTGATAGTGTAGTAACAAGTATATATGTGTAGTATTGTCCAGTACTTGACTCTGGTGTTGTGATAGTGTAGTTAAAAGTTTATATATATGAAGTATTGTCCAGTACTTGACTCTGGTGTTGTGATAGTGTAGTAACAAGTATATATGTGTAGTATTATCCAGTACTTGACTCTGTTGTTGTGATAGTGTAGTAACAAGTATATATGTGTAGTATTGTCCAGTACTTGACTCTGGTGTTGTGATAGTGTAGTAACAAGTATATATGTGTAGTATTGTCCAGTACTTGACTCTGGTGTTGTGATAGTGTAGTAAAAAGTATATATATGTAGTATTGTCCAGTACTTGACTCTGGTGTTGTGATAGTGTAGTAACAAGTATATATGTGTAGTATTGTCCAGTACTTGACTCTGGTGTTGTGATAGTGTAGTAACAAGTATATATGTGTAGTATTGTCCAGTACTTAACTCTGGTGTTGTGATAGTGTAGTAACACGTATATATGTGTGGTATTGTTCAGTACTTGACTCTGGTGTTGTGATAGTGTAGCAACAAGGATATATGTGTAGTATTGTCCAGTACTTGACTCTGCTGTTGTGATAGTGTAGTAACAAGTATGTATGTGTAGTATTGTCCAGTACTTGACTCTGGTGTTGTGATAGTGTAGTAACAAGTATATATGTGTAGTATTGTCCAGTACTTGACTCTGGTGTTGTGATAGTATAGTAACAAGTCTATATATTTAGTATTGTCCAGTACTTGACTCTGGTGTTGTGATAGTATAGTAACAAGTATATATGTGTAGTATTGTCCAGTACTTGACTTTGGTGTTGTGATAGTGTAGTAACAAGTAGATATGTGTAGTATTGTTGAGTACTTGACTCTGGTGTTGTGATAGTGTAGTAACAAGTATATATGTGTAGTATTGTTGAGTACTTGACTCTGGTGCTGTGATAGTGTAGTAACAAGTATATATGTGGAGTATTGTGGAGTACTTGACTCTGGTGTTGTGATAGTGTAGTAACAAGTATATATGTGTAGTATTGTCCAGTACTTGACTCTGGTGTTGTGATAGTGTAGTAACAAGTATATATGTGTAGTATTGTCCAGTACTTGAGTCTGGTGTTGTAGTATTTACAGACCACACAAAATATGTCCAAACACAAGCTTTAAAAGCTGCTGGACTCACTGTATCCTCTCGTCCTCAGTCATCATTTAGCTGTGGAGGATATAACGACTGCTGACATCTAGAGGCCAAGAGTTTTATTGCAACACAAACATGAACAAATGATGTGAATATTTTCATGTTAATTAATTTAAAGTTGTAATTATTTATTTGTATAAACTATTGAAACATAAAATAGCTACGATAAAAAAAACAACATTATTTAAAAGTATACTTGTTACTAAACTATCACAACACCAGAGTCAAGTACTGGATAATACTACACATGTATACTTGTTACTACACTCTCACAACACCAGAGTCAAGTACTGGACAATACTACACATATATACTTGTTACTACACTATCACAACACCAGAGTCAAGTACTGGACAATACTACACATATATAGTTGTTACTACACTATCACAACACCAGAGTCAAGTACTGGACAATACTACACATATATTCTTGTTACTACACTATCACAACACCAGAGTCAACTACTGCACAATACTACACATGTATACTTGTTGCTACACTATCACAACACCAGAGTCAAGTACTGGACAATACTACACACATATATTCTTGTTACTACACTATGACAACACCAGAGTCAAGTACTGCACAATACTACACATGTATACTTGTTACTACACTATCACAACACCAGAGTCAAGTACTGGACAATACTACACATATATACTTGTTACTACACTATCACAACACCAGAGTCAAGTACTGGACAATACTACACATATATACTTGTTACTACACTATCACAACACCAGAGTCAAGTACTGGACAATACTACACATATATACTTGTTACTACACTATCACAACACCAGAGTCAAGTACTGGACAATACTACACATATATACTTGTTACTGCACTATCACAACACCAGAGTAAAGTACTGGACAGTACTACACATATATTCTTGTTACTACACTTTCACAACACCAGAGACAGGTACTGGTCAATACTACAAATATACAGTATATACTTGTTATTACACTATCACAACACCAGAGTCATTAGTCGTCACTCCGACACACTATGTTTGAAACTTCACATATCTTCGAGCACTATATATCATGTCTGGGTAAAAAAAACTTGGCACAGAAAGAAAATACACATTTCACGTAGTGATGTGTTGATGAAGCTTCATGAAACAGTGTCATTATCTTCAGAGTCCACTAGATGGTAGTGATGTGTTGATGAAGCTTCATGAAACAGTGTCATTATCTTCAGAGTCCACTAGATGGTAGTGATGTGTTGATGAAGCTTCATGAAACAGTGTCATTATCTTCAGAGTCCACTAGATGGTAGTGATGTGTTGATGAAGCTTCATGAAACAGTGTCATTATCTTCAGAGTCCACTAGATGGTAGTGATGTGTTGATGAAGCTTCATGAAACAGTGTCATTATCTTCAGAGTCCACTAGATGGTAGTGATGTGTTGATGAAGCTTCATGAAACAGTGTCATTATCTTCAGAGTCCACTAGATGGTAGTGATGTGTTGATGAAGCTTCATGAAACAGTGTCATTATCTTCAGAGTCCACTAGATGGTAGTGATGTGTTGATGAAGCTTCATGAAACAGTGTCATTATCTTACACTAGATGGCGTCTTTGCACTATTTGTTTTGAACAAGTGTTCTAATGAAACATCATTTTTAAAGTGATGGCGCCACCTACTGACCTCTGAACAACATGACACTGTTTGATGAAGCTTCACTGACACGTCTCTAGTCTTTGTACGATCAGAGATTTTCAATTGCAAAGAACTGAAACAAATGTTCAAGAGAGACGTCTAATAAAATATCTCAGATTATAAAATACTACTTACTATGAAACTGTGATCTGGCAAGAAACTAGTACCTCATCAGTTTATTAATATTATAAATAACTACCTTAAGTTAATCGGTAGATGATAGATCAGACCAAAGCTTTAAATAAGTTTGATTGAACATCATTGATATCATTGTGTGTTTGTGTCGATGAGAAGAAAGAATCATCTCAAACATCACGTCACTGTTCAATCCAGAAACATCTTCTTCAAGTCTCTGGTTGTTGAAGCTCCTTGAGTGAAAAACAACAAACACTGGTAACAATGTCGTGGATCTTGTAACGTCCTCCTGATGGTCGTCTCTCGCTGCAGGGGCGCCTTCTCCGTCGTCCGGCGCTGCGTCAAGAAGTCCACGGGGCAGGAGTACGCTGCCAAAATCATCAACACCAAAAAGCTCTCGGCCCGAGGTAAGAGCGGAGCAGGTAGAAGTCATGGAAGTGAGAATGTTGGAGCTCAAGGGCGTGTTGCTGCATTTCCTGGAGAGCGTCAAGTCGGTGCTGATACTCTTCTTTAGAAGCTGAAGGTTCAGCAGGTTCTTGAGAATCTGAAGGTTCAACAGGTTCTTGAAAAGTTGTACCTTTTAAACTTGTTAATAGTGTTGTGTTACCATTAAATCCTTACTCACTTAAGTATATATGTGTAGTATTGTCCAGTACTTGACTCAGGTGTTGTGATAGTGTAGTAACAAGTATATATGTGTAGTATTGTCCAGTACTTGACTCAGGTGTTGTGATAGTGTAGTAACAAGTATATATGTGTAGTATTGTCCAGTACTTGACTCTGGTGTTGTGATAGTGTAGTAACAAGTATATATGTGTAGTATTGTCCAGTACTTGACTCTGGTGTTGTGATAGTGTAGTAACAAGTATATATGTGTAGTATTGTCCAGTACTTGACTCTGGTGTTGTGATAGTGTAGTAACAAGTATATATGTGTAGTATTGTCCAGTACTTGACTCTGGTGTTGTGATAGTGTAGTAACAAGTATATATGTGTAGTATTGTCCAGTACTTGACTCTGGTGTTGTGATAGTGTAGTAACAAGTATATATGTGTAGTATTGTCCAGTACTTGACTCTGGTGTTGTGATAGTGTAGTAACAAGTATATATGTGTAGTATTGTCCAGTACTTGACTCTGGTGTTGTGATAGTGTAGTAACAAGTATATATGTGTAGTATTGTCCAGTACTTGACTCTGGTGTTGTGATAGTGTAGTAAGAAGTATATATGTGTAGTATTGTCCAGTACTTGACTCAGGTGTTGTGATAGTGTAGTAACAAGTATATATGTGTAGTATTGTCCAGTACTTGACTCTGGTGTTGTGATAGTGTAGTAACAAGTATATATGTGTAGTATTGTCCAGTACTTGACTCTGGTGTTGTGATAGTGTAGTAACAAGTATATATGTGTAGTATTGTCCAGTACTTGACTCTGGTGTTGTGATAGTGTAGTAACAAGTATATATGTGTAGTATTGTCCAGTACTTGACTCTGGTGTTGTGATAGTGTAGTAACAAGTATATATGTGTAGTATTGTCCAGTACTTGACTCTGGTGTTGTGATAGTGTAGTAACAAGTATATATGTGTAGTATTGTCCAGTACTTGACTCTGGTGTTGTGATAGTGTAGTAACAAGTATATATGTGTAGTATTGTCCAGTACTTGACTCTGGTGTTGTGATAGTGTAGTAACAAGTATATATGTGTAGTATTGTCCAGTACTTGACTCTGGTGTTGTGATAGTGTAGTAACAAGTATATATGTGTAGTATTGTCCAGTACTTGACTCTGGTGTTGTGATAGTGTAGTAACAAGTATATATGTGTAGTATTGTCCAGTACTTGACTCTGGTGTTGTGATAGTGTAGTAACAAGTATATATGTGTAGTATTGTCCAGTACTTGACTCTGGTGTTGTGATAGTGTAGTAACAAGTATATATGTGTAGTATTGTCCAGTACTTGACTCTGGTGTTGTGATAGTGTAGTAACAAGTATATATGTGTAGTATTGTCCAGTACTTGACTCTGGTGTTGTGATAGTGTAGTAACAAGTATATATGTGTAGTATTGTCCAGTACTTGACTCTGGTGTTGTGATAGTGTAGTAACAAGTATATATGTGTAGTATTGTCCAGTACTTGACTCTGGTGTTGTGATAGTGTAGTAACAAGTATATATGTGTAGTATTGTCCAGTACTTGACTCTGGTGTTGTGATAGTGTAGTAACAAGTATATATGTGTAGTATTGTCCAGTACTTGACTCTGGTGTTGTGATAGTGTAGTAACAAGTATATATGTGTAGTATTGTCCAGTACTTGACTCTGGTGTTGTGATAGTGTAGTAACAAGTATATATGTGTAGTATTGTCCAGTACTTGACTCTGGTGTTGTGATAGTGTAGTAACAAGTATATATGTGTAGTATTGTCCAGTACTTGACTCTGGTGTTGTGATAGTGTAGTAACAAGTATATATGTGTAGTATTGTCCAGTACTTGACTCTGGTGTTGTGATAGTGTAGTAACAAGTATATATGTGTAGTATTGTCCAGTACTTGACTCTGGTGTTGTGATAGTGTAGTAACAAGTATATATGTGTAGTATTGTCCAGTACTTGACTCTGGTGTTGTGATAGTGTAG
>JACEEU010000731.1:981078-1081078 GCA_016630915.1 Callionymus lyra | reverse complement strand
GACTCCTTCAAGAAACATCTGTGTTTGATGATCTACTGACTCCTTCAAGAAACATCTGTGTTTGATGATCTACTGACTCCTTCAAGAAACATCTGTGTTTGATGATCTACTGACTCCTTCAAGAAACATCTGTGTTTGATGATCTACTGACTCCTTCAAGAAACATCTGTGTTTGATGATCTACTGACTCCTTCAAGAAACATCTGTGTTTGATGATCTACTGACTCCTTCAAGAAACATCTGTGTTTGATGATCTACTGACTCCTTCAAGAAACATCTGTGTTTGATGATCTACTGACTCCTTCAAGAAACATCTGTGTTTGATGATCTACTGACTCCTTCAAGAAACATCTGTGTTTGATGATCTACTGACTCCTTCAAGAAACATCTTAAGACGTTTTTATTTGTTCAGGCTTTTCCTTGATTTCCTGGAACTCCTGTGTTGTTCTCAGTATTATCTTGATCTTTAAAGTATGTACTTTTTTGAGTATTGTTTTGTTTGTTAAAGCGCTTTGTGACCCTGTTCTGGAAAAGCACTATATAAATAAATATTACTTACTTACTTACTTACTTACAAACACACACTCAATACACTCACAAATACACACTCAATACAAACACAAACACAAACACACACTCAATACAGTCACAAACACACACTCAATACACTCACAAACACACACTCAATATACACACTAACACATTTAATACACACACAAACACACACTCAATACACACCCAAACACACACTCAATACACACACTAACACACACTCAGTACACACAAACACAAACTCAATACACACACTAACACACACTCTATACACACACAACCACACACTCAATACAAACACCATCATACACTCAATACACACACAAACACACACTCAATACACACACGTTTGTCATAGTTATCTCAGTGTTTGTGTTCCTAAATTGTTGTGCGACATGTTTCATGTTTGCAGTAACGACTCGAACCTTTGATGAACTGGATATAACTAGATATAACTAGATATAACTAGATATAAATAGATATAAATAGATATAACTAGATATAACTAGATATAAATAGATATAAATAGATATAACTAGATATAAATAGATATAACTAGATATAACTAGATATAACTAGATATAACTAGATATAAATAGATATAACTAGATATAACTAGATATAAATAGATATAACTAGATATAACTAGATATAACTAGATATAAATAGATATAAATAGATATAACTAGATATAACTAGATATAACTAGATATAAATAGATATAACTAGATATAACTAGATATAACTAGATATAACTAGATATAAATAGATATAAATAGATATAACTAGATATAACTAGATATAAATAGATATAAATAGATATAAATAGATATAACTAGATATAACTAGATATAACTAGATATAAATAGATATAACTAGATATAACTAGATATAACTAGATATAACTAGATATAAATAGATATAAATAGATATAACTAGATATAAATAGATATAACTAGATATAAATAGATATAACTAGATATAACTAGATATAAATAGATATAACTAGATATAAATAGATATAAATAGATATAACTAGATATAACTAGATATAAATAGATATAACTAGATATAACTAGATATAACTAGATATAACTAGATATAAATAGATATAAATAGATATAAATAGATATAACTAGATATAACTAGATATAAATAGATACAACTATATATAAATAGATATAAATAGATATAACTAGATATAACTAGATATAACTAGATACAAATAGATATAACTAGATACAAATAGATATAACTAGATATAAATAGATATAACTAGATATAAATAGATATAACTAGATATAAATAGATATAACTAGATATAAATAGATATAAATAGATATAACTAGATATAACTAGATATAACTAGATATAAATAGATATAAATAGATATAAATAGATATAACTAGATATAACTAGATATAAATAGATATAAATAGATATAACTAGATATAAATAGATATAACTAGATATAAATAGATATAAATAGATATAAATAGATATAACTAGATATAACTAGATATAAATAGATATAAATAGATATAACTAGATATAAATAGATATAAATAGATATAAATAGATATAACTAGATATAAATAGATATAACTAGATATAACTAGATATAAATAGATATAACTAGATATAACTAGATATAACTAGATATAAATAGATATAACTAGATATAACTAGATATAAATAGATATAAATAGATATAACTAGATATGAATAGATATAAATAGATATAAATAGATATAACTAGATATAAATAGATATAACTAGATATAACTAGATATAAATAGATATAACTAGATATAACTAGATATAACTAGATATAACTAGATATAAATAGATATAAATAGATATAACTAGATATAACTAGATATAACTAGATATAACTAGATATAACTAGATATAACTAGATATAAATAGATATAACTAGATATAAATAGATATAAATAGATATAACTAGATATAAATAGATATAAATAGATATAAATAGATATAACTTGATATAACTAGATATAAATAGATATAAATAGATATAAATAGATATAAATAGATATAACTTGATATAACTAGATATAAATAGATATAAATAGATATAAATAGATATAACTAGATATAAATAGATATAAATAGATATAAATAGATATAACTTGATATAACTAGATATAAATAGATATAAATAGATATAAATAGATATAACTTGATATAACTAGATATAAATAGATATAAATAGATATAACTAGATATAAATAGATATAAATAGATATAAATGGATATAAATAGATATAACTAGATATAAATAGATATAAATAGATATAAATAGATATAAATGGATATAAATAGATATAACTTTAGATATAAATAGATATAAATAGATATAAATGGATATAAATAGATATAACTAGATATAAATAGATATAAATAGATATAAATGGATATAAATAGATATAACTAGATATAAATAGATATAAATAGATATAAATGGATATAAATAGATATAACTAGATATAAATAGATATAAATAGATATAAATGGGATATAAATAGATATAAACTAGATATAAATAGATATAAATAGATATAATGGATATAAATAGATATAACTAGATATAAATAGATATAAATAGATATAAATAGATATAAATAGATATAACTAGATATAAATAGATATAAATAGATATAACTAGATATAAATAGATATAACTAGATATAAATAGATATAACTAGACGTCAGTGACGCTCCAACAGGTAAAACGGCTTCAACAGGTGAAAGAATGGACGTCACAGTCGAACAGGAAGTTTGTGATAATAGTGTGAAGATGTGACGTCACATGATGTTGTCGTTTATATATTATATATATATTTACTCTGAGGTCTCGTGATGTCAGTGAACGAGACGCTTCTTGAATTATTCAACTTGTTGTTCCCTCAGTCGGAGTGAACCAGAACCTGCACCGGCTCTTCACCTCCTCATCCCTTCATCCCTTCATCTCTTCATCTCTTCATCTCTTCATCTCTTCATCTCTTCATCCCTTCATCCCTTCATCCCTTCATCCCTTCATCTCCTTCATCCCTTCATCCCTTCATCCCTTCATCCCTTCATCTCTTCATCCCTTCATCCCTTCATCTCTTCATCCCTTCATCCCTTCATCCCTCTCATCATCTTCATCCCTTCATCCCTTCATCTCTTCATCCCTTCGTCTTCATCCTTCATCCTTCATCCCTTCATCCTCTTCATCCCTTCATCTCTTCATCCCTCTTCATCTCTTCATTCCTTCATCTCTTCATCCTCCTTCCTCTTCATCCCTTCATCTCTTCATCCCTTCTCTTCTTCATCTCTCTTCATCCCTTCATCCCTTCATCTCTTCATCTCTTCATCTCTTCATCCTCTTCATCTCTTCATCCTCTTCATCTCCTTCATCTCTTCATCCCTTCATCTCTTCATCTCTTCATCTCTTCACTCCTTCATCTCTTCATCTCTTCATCCCTTCATCTCTTCATCTCCTCATCCCTTCATCCCTTCATCTCTTCATCTCTTCATCTCCCCTTCATCTCTTCATCTCTTCATCTCTCTTCATCCTCTTCATCCTTCTTCATCTCTTCATCTCTTCATCTCTTCATCTCTTCATCTCCTCATCTCTTCATCTCCTTCATCTCTTCATCTCTTCATCTCTTCATCTCTTCATCTCTTCATCCCTTCATCCCTTCATCTCTTCGTCCCTTCATCCCTTCATCTCTTCATCTCTTCACCTCCTCATCCTTTCATCTCTTCACGTCTTCATCTCCTCATTCCTTCATCTCCTTCATCTCTTCATCTCCTCATCTCCTCATCTCTTCATCTCTTCATCTCTTCATCTCCTCATCTCCTCATCTCTTCATCTCCTCATCTCCTCATCTCTTCATCTCTTCATCTCCTCATCTCTTCATCCCCTCTCTCTCATCTCTCTTCATCTCCTCATCTCCTCATCTCCTCATCTCCTCATCTCTTCATCGCTTCATCTCCTCATCTCCTCATCCCTTCATCTCCTCATCTCCTCATCTCTTCATCCCTTCATCTCTTCATCTCCTCATCTCCTCATCTCTTCATCTCCTCATCTCCTCATCTCTTCATCTCTTCATCTGTGGACCAGAGACACAGACGAACATGTTCCCTTCACAGGCTGTAATTCACTCGCTGGAGGCTGATTGGCAGATAAACGTGGCTCAGCGCGGTGAAAGTTTAATGAGACCAACTGTGAATATTTGATGAGAGAGTGAGAGGCGTACATGGATGGAGAACCATGTAGATCTGGTTCAAGAGAAGTCGTGGATGGATGCTGAGCAGAGATGGTTAATGGGAGGTTAGTGGAGTAAGAGAGACGAGCCGCACATGTAAACGAGTTAAGATGGTCAGGTGTGTTGAGGTCAGTGTTGGTCAGTGTTGGTCAGTGTTGGTCAGTGTTGGTTAGTGTTGGTCAGTGTTGGTCAGTGTTGGTCAGTGTTGGTCAGTGTTGGTTAGTGTTGGTCAGTGTTGGTCAGTGTTGGTCAGTGTTGGTTAGTGTTGGTCAGTGTTGGTTAGTGTTGGTCAGTGTTGGTCAGTGTTGGTCAGTGTTGGTCAGTGTTGGTTAGTGTTGGTCAGTGTTGGTCAGTGTTGGTTAGTGTTGGTCAGTATTGGTCAGTGTTGGTCAGTGTTGGTTAGTGTTGGTTAGTGTTGGTCAGTGTTGGTCAGTGTTGGTCAGTATTGGTTAGTGTTGGTCAGTGTTGGTCAGTGTTGGTCAGTGTTGGTCAGTATTGGTCAGTGTTGGTCAGTGTTGCTAGTATTATTGGTTACATCACTGTTTTCCACAGTTGTTTTTAGTTTATATTTTCATTCTTCCGTAAATAAATCAAGTATGTTTTGATGTGATACGTATCACATAACAAGGTAACAATAAACAGTGATATATAGTGAAACCAGATGAAGATGTTTCATAGTGAGTGACTGAGAGAGAAAAAGAACGTTGAACTAACAATGAAAGTAAAGAAGAGAGACGACCTCATCAAGAGAACTGCTGAGCTTTAGATCCTGAAGCAACATATTGTTTTCAGGTGTTGTGTAATGTTTCTTAAAAGGTGAGCTTAAAGGTATATTTCAGTTGAGAAGGAAGATGTTTCTTGAGTCACCAAACATCATGTCGACGCCGATGCAACCAGTTTGACTCATAAAATCGCCCGGAGTCGCCCGGAGTCGCCCTCGCAGGTCCTCAGTCTGTTCAACACGTTACTCCGTGGATTCTCAGTCTTGTTAAACGCAGCTGACGATTGCGTCGCCTCTGAAATGACTTGTTGTCGTAAGGTTGGTGCAGCACGTCTGATACCCATGATGCATCAGTTCAATACGCACCTGTGAAGACACAACATAGTATTCATGAGTTCACAGTAGTTCAGAGTAAACTACGTGTAATTGTTCTACTTTCAGACTTGAAGTACAAACTGTTCGAGTGTTTCTTCTGTCATTGAGAGTCATTAATATTGAAGACGACAACACAACGAGTGTGTAGCTGAATGGAAAATTTGTGTATCAGTGTCATCAGCTGTTTTAGTTAATGTTTCAAAACTTTAAATGTTTTCATTGACATGAAGTTGTTTTTTAAGCCTTGAATTATTTTCTTCAGTCATTTCTACATTGACAGCTTACATTTGTTTTTCTTGAATAATTGAACAATTACTTTGAAAGGTTTGATTAAAAAAACAACAATTTAATTGAAAAAAATATAAAAAATAATATAATACATATTTTCAAAATGTTTTTACAATTTCTGGTTCCAATAATTCATTGTATTTTTTTAAATTCAATAGTTTGTCATTTTATAGTCTTTTAAATTCAACTTTATTTACCAAACTTTCTTCCAATGATGCGACACACAGACGATCACGTGACTGATCCCATCCTGTAGCTCGGTGCTCTGTTGGTAATGTCTGGAACATTTTATAGCGAACTTTTAGACTATGACTATTAAAAATGTTGAATTAAAGAATCTTTACTTCTGAATTATTGAACTTAGGGCTGCACGAAATTGGTAATGTGTGAGATATTCGATATTGTTGTCTTGAATTGCGATATCAATATTTATGCGATATTTTTTCCTTCACCTTAAAATGTAGCCACACGCGCAGCCGAGCGCCGGAGAGAGTATTGTAGGAGGTCCCGGGGTTTAGGGAAGGAAAATGATGCTATTTCCCTTTTGTTTATTTCCGCGCTTCGGTGTCGACATGATCGTAGAAAAATATCACTTATATTCGCCGGACTTGCATCGGTTTTTCCGCCAAACTGAGCGACATCAGAGAGGAGCCTCCGGCGCGTCGCGATATCACCAAATCGATAATCAATCCTTGTACACACACACATAACACTTTATAAATGACGCTAACAACTTAGCTCGTTAGCATACGGTGAAGACGGACAGGTTTGTTTGGAAGTTCATGATCTTCTAAGAAAACAACTGAGACGAGATGAAAAGTTCTTACAATATGTTGCTTTAACAAAGGAGGTTGAAAGAGACGAGTGACTGGATCACTAGTGTTTGACTAGATCATAAGTTAGTATTACTTCACTGGATCACTAGTGTTTGACTAGATCATAAGTTAGTATTACTTCACTAGATCACTAGTGTTTGACTAGATCATAAGTTAGTATTACTTCACTGGATCACTAGTGTTTGACTAGATCATAAGTTAGTATTACTTCACTGGATCACTAGTGTTTGACTAGATCATAAGTTAGTATTACTTCACTGGATCACTAGTGTTTGACTAGATCATAAGTTAGTATTACTTCACTGGATCACTAGTGTTTGACTAGATCATAAGTTAGTATTACTTCACTTGATCACTAGTGTTTGACTAGATCATAAGTTAGTATTACTTCACTGGATCACTAGTGTTTGACTAGATCATAAGTTAGTATTACTTCACTGGATCACTAGTGTTTGACTAGATCATAAGTTAGTATTACTTCACTGGATCACTAGTGTTTGACTAGATCATAAGTTAGTATTACTTCACTGGATCACTAGTGTTTGACTAGATCATAAGTTAGTATTACTTCACTGGATCACTAGTGTTTGACTAGATCATAAGTTAGTATTACTTCACTGGATCACTAGTGTTTGACTAGATCATAAGTTAGTATTACTTCACTGGATCACTAGTGTTTGACTAGATCATAAGTTAGTATTACTTCACTGGATCACTAGTGTTTGACTAGATCATAAGTTAGTATTACTTCACTGGATCACTAGTGTTTGACTAGATCATAAGTTAGTATTACTTCACTGGATCACTAGTGTTTGACTAGATCATAAGTTAGTATTACTTCACTGGATCACTAGTGTTTGACTAGATCATAAGTTAGTATTACTTCACTGGATCACTAGTGTTTGACTAGATCATAAGTTAGTATTACTTCACTGGATCACTAGTGTTTGACTAGATCATAAGTTAGTATTACTTCACTGGATCACTAGTGTTTGACTAGATCATAAGTTAGTATTACTTCACTGGATCACTAGTGTTTGACTAGATCATAAGTTAGTATTACTTCACTGGATCACTAGTGTTTGACTAGATCATAAGTTAGTATTACTTCACTGGATCACTAGTGTTTGACTAGATCATAAGTTAGTATTACTTCACTGGATCACTAGTGTTTGACTAGATCATAAGTTAGTATTACTTCACTGGATCACTAGTGTTTGACTAGATCATATGTTAGTATTACTTCACTGGATCACTAGTGTTTGACTAGATCATAAGTTAGTATTACTTCACTGGATCACTAGTGTTTGACTAGATCATAAGTTAGTATTACTTCACTGGATCACTAGTGTTTGACTAGATCATAAGTTAGTATTACTTCACTGGATCACTAGTGTTTGACTAGATCATAAGTTAGTATTACTTCACTGGATCACTAGTGTTTGACTAGATCATAAGTTAGTATTACTTCACTGGATCACTAGTGTTTGACTAGATCATAAGTTAGTATTACTTCACTGGATCACTAGTGTTTGACTAGATCATAAGTTAGTATTACTTCACTGGATCACTAGTGTTTGACTAGATCATAAGTTAGTATTACTTCACTGGATCACTAGTGTTTGACTAGATCATAAGTTAGTATTACTTCACTGGATCACTAGTGTTTGACTAGATCATAAGTTAGTATTACTTCACTGGATCACTAGTGTTTGACTAGATCATAAGTTAGTATTACTTCACTGAATCACTAGTGTTTGACTAGATCATAAGTTAGTATTACTTCACTGAATCACTAGTGTTTGACTAGATCATAAGTTAGTATTACTCCACTGGATCACTAGTGTTTGACTAGATCATAAGTTAGTATTACTTCACTGGATCACTAGTGTTTGACTAGATCATAAGTTAGTATTACTTCACTGGATCAATAGTGTTTGACTAGATCATAAGTTAGTATTACTTCACTGGATCACTAGTGTTTGACTAGATCATAAGTTAGTATTACTTCACTGGATCACTAGTGTTTGACTAGATCATAAGTTAGTATTACTTCACTGGATCACTAGTGTTTGACTAGATCATAAGTTGGTATTACTTCACTGGATCACTAGTGTTTGACTAGATCATAAGTTAGTATTACTTCACTGGATCACTAGTGTTTGACTAGATCATAAGTTAGTATTACTTCACTGGATCACTAGTGTTTGACTAGATCATAAGTTAGTATTACTTCACTGGATCACTAGTGTTTGACTAGATCATAAGTTAGTATTACTTCACTGGATCACTAGTGTTTGACTAGATCATAAGTTAGTATTACTTCACTGGATCACTAGTGTTTGACTAGATCATAAGTTAGTATTACTTCACTGGATCACTAGTGTTTGACTAGATCATAAGTTAGTATTACTTCACTGGATCACTAGTGTTTGACTAGATCATAAGTTAGTATTACTTCACTGGATCACTAGTGTTTGACTAGATCATAAGTTAGTATTACTTCACTGGATCACTAGTGTTTGACTAGATCATAAGTTAGTATTACTTCACTGGATCACTAGTGTTTGACTAGATCATAAGTTAGTATTACTTCACTGGATCACTAGTGTTTGACTAGATCATAAGTTAGTATTACTTCACTGGATCACTAGTGTTTGACTAGATCATAAGTTAGTATTACTTCACTGGATCACTAGTGTTTGACTAGATCATAAGTTAGTATTACTTCACTGGATCACTAGTGTTTGACTAGATCATAAGTTAGTATTACTTCACTGGATCACTAGTGTTTGACTAGATCATAAGTTAGTATTACTTCACTGGATCACTAGTGTTTGACTAGATCATAAGTTAGTATTACTTCCGTGGATATACTGAGCTAATTCAGCGCACAGACAAGACGTGTCACCATAGCGACGAAGCCTAACAAGCTTCACAGACAGACGTTAATAATAATGCGCTAATATCGCAGCTGTAATTGAAAACATAATATCAAACTCCTTAAAAAACATACATTTATTCAACAAATTCAACCGTAATGAGTCCGTTTGTCTTCGTGACTATTCTTGGATATTAGAACAAGTGATGTTTGAAATAAGTAAGATAAATAGATTGATCGGCTTCTATAGTTTGTGATGTGTGGTTGAAACGGAGGTTTAAAGATGGTTTCGGATGGACGTCGATCTCTGGATGTGTTGGACTGTGACTGAAGACGCTCCTGTCAGAAGGATGTCCTGCCAGCCAGTGAAGAGTCTCCATGGACTCGTGTGAGAAGATGCTGAGTCACATGTTCATGTCTGTGACCCGAGGGTCGACGACATCACAGCGACAGTACATTAGTGAAGCTACAGAAACATGTTTGTTATTGTTGTTAGTGTGTCATCAGAATATTACATTCAATTCACTTTTCAAATGTTTCAACTCTTGATGAAGTCGTAACTACTTTCATTTGTTTTCAAACCAAAATATGTCCAAACATCAGCTTTAAAAGCTGCTGGACTCACTGTATCCTCTCGTCCTCAGTCGTCATTCTTCCTTCAGCTGTGGAGGACCTAACGACTTCATCCGTGGCTTTAGTAAAAATAAAAACAATCTCATCAACAATGTGATAAAAACAATCAAAAATATATATAATTCTTCGAAATCCTTTCATTATCTTTAATTCTGTCGAGATCCGTTTTCAATATTTTCCAGCACCAGCTCAGGATGGTGTCTCGTTGATGTTAAGAAAGTATCATAATTCCATGAGGGTCAAGGTCAAGGTCAAGGTCAGGGCGATGAACGTTCCAGTGATGAATCTTGTTAGTCAGACTCTCCTCAGGGAACATGTTCAAAACCAGATGTTGGAGGTTCTTGTTGCAGAGGTCACTGAGGTCACTGAGGTCACTGAGGTCACTGAGGTCACTGAGGTCACTGAGGTCACAGAGGTCACCGAGTGTGAGTGTGGACAGTTTGTTCCTGTGAGTCCAAAATGAGTCTTTGCTTTACTTGTTGTGTCACTTCATGTTGTGGATCAAGTCTTGATCTCTGCGGCTCAGACCTCCGCGAGGGCACACAAAAAAAAAAAAAAACAACACACACACACACACACACACACACACACACACACACACACACACACACACACACACACACACACACACACACACACACACACACACACACACACAGACACACACACACACACACACACACACAGACACACACAGACACACACACACACACACACACACACACACACACACACACACACTTGAGCACATACATAGACACACAGACACACTCTCACATACACACCCACACCCATAGACACATACCACACACACACCCACATGCACACACACATACATACCCACCTAAACACATACCACAGACACACACACACACTCTTGCGCACACATTTTTTAATGCATGAATAACGACTGCGACGACCTGTGTTCGAAATGTAGCCATTAGCTTTTGGTTGTTATTGTTTTGAAATGATTTTCTTATAATACAAAAAACACACTTTCTCTCCAGATCTTCCACACGTGTCAAACACAACAGTGTCATCACTGCCTGACACGTTGTGTGTCTGGTGACGCAGCAGGTCACTGTCACTCAGGCCTGGAGCTCGAGGAGGATTGACTTCTTTTTTTAGTCGTCTCTGCTCTGAGCCACGACGACCCCAAGTGTGCGACGCTCTTTTGTGCATCAGTGTGTGTCAGTGTGTGTCAGTGTGTGTCAGTGTGTGTCAGTGTGTGTCAGTGTGTGTCAGTGTGCATCAGTGTGTGTCAGTGTGTTTCAGTGTGTGTCAGTGTGTGTCAGTGTGTGTCAGTGTGTGTCAGTGTGTGTCAGTGTGTGTCAGTGTGTGTCAGTGTGCATCAGTGTGTGTCAGTGTGTTTCAGTGTGTGTCAGTGTGTGTCAGTGTGCATCAGTGTGTGTCAGTGTGTGTCAGTGTGTGTCTGTGTGCATCAGTGTGTGTCAGTGTGTGTCAGTGTGTGTCTGTGTGCATCAGTGTGTGTCAGTGTGTGTCAGTGTGTGTCAGTGTGTGTCAGTGTGCGTCAGTGTGTGTCAGTGTGTGTCAGTGTGTGTCTGTGTGTGTCAGTGTGTGTCAGTGTGTGTCAGTGTGTGTCAGTGTGCGTCAGTGTGTGTCAGTGTGTGTCAGTGTGTGTCTGTGTGCATCAGTGTGTGTCAGTGTGCGTCAGTGTGCGTCAGTGTGTGTCAGTGTGTGTCAGTGTGTGTCAGTGTGTGTCTGTGTGCATCAGTGTGTGTCAGTGTGTGTCAGTGTGTGTCAGTGTGTGTCAGTGTGTGTCTGTGTGCGTCAGTGTGCGTCAGTGTGTGTCAGTGTGTGTCAGTGTGCGTCAGTGTGCATCAGTGTGCATCAGTGTGCATCAGTGTGCGTCAGTGTGCGTCAGTGTGTGTCAGTGTGTGTCAGTGTGTGTCAGTGTGTGTCAGTGTGCGTCAGTGTGTGTCAGTGTGTGTCAGTGTGTGTCAGTGTGTTTCAGTGTGTGTCAGGGTGCGTCAGTGTGTGTCAGTGTGTTTCAGTGTGTGTCTGTGTGTGTCTGTGTGCATCAGTGTGTGTCAGTGTGTGTCAGTGTGTGTCAGTGTGTGTCAGTGTGTGTCTGTGTGTATCAGTGTGCGTCAGTGTGTGTCAGTGTGCGTCAGTGTGTGTCAGTGTGCATCAGTGTGCGTCAGTGTGCGTCAGTGTGCGTCAGTGTGCGTCAGTGTGCGTCAGTGTGTGTCAGTGTGCGTCAGTGTGCGTCAGTGTGCGTCAGTGTGCGTCAGTGTGTTTCAGTGTGTGTCAGTGTGTGTCAGTGTGCGTCAGTGTGTGTCAGTGTGTTTCAGTGTGTGTCTGTGTACATCAGTGTGTGTCAGTGTGTGTCAGTGTGTGTCTGTGTGCATCAGTGTGTGTCAGTGTGTGTCAGTGTGTGTCTGTGTGCATCAGTGTGTGTCAGTGTGTGTCAGTGTGTGTCAGTGTGTGTCAGTGTGCGTCAGTGTGCGTCAGTGTGTGTCAGTGTGTGTCAGTGTGTGTCTGTGTGTGTCAGTGTGTGTCAGTGTGTGTCAGTGTGTGTCAGTGTGTGTCAGTGTGCGTCAGTGTGTGTCAGTGTGTGTCAGTGTGTGTCTGTGTGCATCAGTGTGTGTCAGTGTGCGTCAGTGTGCGTCAGTGTGTGTCAGTGTGTGTCAGTGTGTGTCAGTGTGTGTCTGTGTGCATCAGTGTGTGTCAGTGTGTGTCAGTGTGTGTCAGTGTGTGTCAGTGTGTTGTGTGTCTGTGTGCGTCAGTGTGCGTCAGTGTGTGTCAGTGTGTGTCAGTGTGCGTCAGTGTGCATCAGTGTGCATCAGTGTGCATCAGTGTGCATCAGTGTGCGTCAGTGTGCGTCAGTGTGTGTCAGTGTGTGTCAGTGTGTGTCAGTGTGTGTCAGTGTGCGTCAGTGTGTGTCAGTGTGTGTCAGTGTGTGTCAGTGTGTTTCAGTGTGTGTCAGTGTGCGTCAGTGTGTGTCAGTGTGTTTCAGTGTGTGTCTGTGTGTGTCTGTGTGCATCAGTGTGTGTCAGTGTGTGTCAGTGTGTGTCAGTGTGTGTCTGTGTGTATCAGTGTGCGTCAGTGTGTGTCAGTGTGTGTCAGTGTGCGTCAGTGTGTGTCAGTGTGCATCAGTGTGCGTCAGTGTGCGTCAGTGTGCGTCAGTGTGCGTCAGTGTGCGTCAGTGTGCGTCAGTGTGCGTCAGTGTGCGTCAGTGTGCGTCAGTGTGCGTCAGTGTGCGTCAGTGTGTTTCAGTGTGTGTCAGTGTGTGTCAGTGTGCGTCAGTGTGTGTCAGTGTGTGTCAGTGTGTTTCAGTGTGTGTCTGTGTACATCAGTGTGTGTCAGTGTGTGTCAGTGTGTTTCAGTGTGTGTCAGTGTGTGTCAGTGTGTGTCAGTGTGTTTCAGTGTGCGTCAGTGTGTGTCAGTGTGTGTCAGTGTGTGTCTGTGTGTGTCAGTGTGTTTCAGTGTGCGTCAGTGTGTGTCAGTGTGTTTCAGTGTGCGTCAGTGTGCGTCAGTGTGTGTCAGTGTGTGTCAGTGTGTGTCAGTGTGTGTCAGTGTGTTCTTAGAACGCAGTGACACACGAAGTGATGATTAATGATTATGTGAAATAATATCATTGCGATTAATTTCCTCAATATTGCGATTAAATATGCAATTATTTTTTCAATGTTTGATGCATTTTATCTTTAATACAATCAATTATTAACTTTACAGTAAAGTATTTATTTGTGATTGTTAAAGTTATGAATGGATTTTAAGATAAAGGTAAAGTGTAATTAAATTATAACAGAAGGTTTATTCACTTTAATTTAACTCACTAGTGTGTTGTGTTCATACAGAGGTGTGTAGAGTTGTGTTGTTCATGTTGTTGTGTCATAAACTGCTCTTTAACTCGTTGATCACAGAAGTGTCGACGTCTCTTCTTCTGCCATTATATCGCAAATGCAACCTCCTAGGGACTCGTTGTATAAACAAAGCGGGGCATGATTACAGCTGGCTGGAGGAGTGAAGGCATTATTACGTCATAATGGACTCTCGTAACCTCTCGTTCGCCCAGATTACAGACGGGGTAGAACTGTACTTTATAGCACAAGATACTCATTTTTGAAAAACACAATCACGAAGATCCTTCCAGAAGAAGTACTTTGATTACATCTGAAGATACTGTTTCTTCATAGATGATGTAGAAACTGTATTGTCAGCGAAGCTTTAATAAATACTTCAGATCTGTGCGAGTACTTAAGGACATGTTTTACTGCGTCAGGTCTTCAAACACTTGAAACATTAGAAGCTCGTGATGATTCGTCATTGATTGACAGAGACTCTCCCTCCATTAAGACCATGTGACCCGAGCCATCCCTCCATCATCAGCTCAGAGAAGAGTGAACTATGAACATGATGACGAGCCGTCACTCACTTTGATTGACATGAGTGCTGCTCTGTTGAAGATATGAAACCACATGGACAGAGGAAATGTGTTTTACTGCGAGTGTTGATAAATGTTTTTTGGTTTAGAGAAAAGTTTCATTAAAGTCGTTCACTTTTGTTTAACAAAAAACAAACTATCAGTAAAATAAGAATCAAGTCCATATTATTGATTATTATTGATTAATTACTTTTACCTCTTGGAATGTTAACACATCAATGTATGTAAAAGAATATTAGAGAAAGCACAGTAGTACAGAGTAGGAGCGTGTTGTGATAGTGTAGTAACAAGTATATATGTGTAGTATTGTCCAGTACTTGACTCTGGTGTTGTGATAGTGTAGTAACAAGTATATATGTGTAGTATTGTACAGTATTTGACTCTGGTGTTGTGATAGTGTAGTAACAAGTATATATGTGTAGTATTGTCCAGTACCTGACTCTGGTGTTGTGATAGTGTAGTAACAAGTATATATGTGTAGTATTGTCCAGTACTTGACTCTGGTGTTGTGATAGTGTAGTAACAAGTATATATGTGTAGTATTGTCCAGTACTTGACTCTGGTGTTGTGATAGTGTAGGAACAAGTATATATGTGTAGTATTGTCCAGTACTTGACTCTGGTGTTGTGATAGTGTAGTAACAAGTATATATGTGTAGTATTGTCCAGTACTTGACTCTGGTGTTGTGATAGTGTAGTAACAAGTATATATGTGTAGTATTGTCCAGTACTTGACTCTGGTGTTGTGATAGTGTAGTAACAAGTATATATGTGTAGTATTGTCCAGTACTTGACTCTGGTGTTGTGATAGTGTAGTAACAAGTATATATGTGTAGTATTGTCCAGTACTTGACTCTGGTGTTGTGATAGTGTAGTAACAAGTATATATGTGTAGTATTGTCCAGTACTTGACTCTGGTGTTGTGATAGTGTAGTAACAAGTATATATGTGTAGTATTGTCCAGTACTTGACTCTGGTGTTGTGATAGTGTAGTAACAAGTATATATGTGTAGTATTGTCCAGTACTTGACTCTGGTGTTGTGATAGTGTAGTAACAAGTATATATGTGTAGTATTGTCCAGTACTTGACTCTGGTGTTGTGATAGTGTAGTAACAAGTATATATGTGTAGTATTGTCCAGTACTTGACTCTGGTGTTGTGATAGTGTAGTAACAAGTATATATGTGTAGTATTGTCCAGTACTTGACTCTGGTGTTGTGATAGTGTAGTAACAAGTATATATGTGTAGTATTGTCCAGTACTTGACTCTGGTGTTGTGATAGTGTAGTAACAAGTATATATGTGTAGTATTGTCCAGTACTTGACTCTGGTGTTGTGATAGTGTAGGAACAAGTATATATGTGTAGTATTGTCCAGTACTTGACTCTGGTGTTGTGATAGTGTAGTAACAAGTATATATGTGTAGTATTGTCCAGTACTTGACTCTGGTGTTGTGATAGTGTAGTAACAAGTATATATGTGTAGTATTGTCCAGTACTTGACTCTGGTGTTGTGATAGTGTAGTAACAAGTATATATGTGTAGTATTGTCCAGTACTTGACTCTGGTGTTGTGATAGTGTAGTAACAAGTATATATGTGTAGTATTGTCCAGTACTTGACTCTGGTGTTGTGATAGTGTAGTAACAAGTATATATGTGTAGTATTGTCCAGTACTTGACTCTGGTGTTGTGATAGTGTAGTAACAAGTATATATGTGTAGTATTGTCCAGTACTTGACTCTGGTGTTGTGATAGTGTAGTAACAAGTATATATGTGTAGTATTGTCCAGTACTTGACTCTGGTGTTGTGATAGTGTAGTAACAAGTATATATGTGTAGTATTGTCCAGTACTTGACTCTGGTGTTGTGATAGTGTAGTAACAAGTATATATGTGTAGTATTGTCCAGTACTTGACTCTGGTGTTGTGATAGTGTAGTAACAAGTATATATGTGTAGTATTGTCCAGTACTTGACTCTGGTGTTGTGATAGTGTAGTAACAAGTATATATGTGTAGTATTGTCCAGTACTTGACTCTGGTGTTGTGATAGTGTAGTAACAAGTATATATGTGTAGTATTGTCCAGTACTTGACTCTGGTGTTGTGATAGTGTAGTAACAAGTATATATGTGTAGTATTGTCCAGTACTTGACTCTGGTGTTGTGATAGTGTAGTAACAAGTATATATGTGTAGTATTGTCCAGTACTTGACTCTGGTGTTGTGATAGTGTAGTAACAAGTATATATATGTAGTATTGTCCAGTACTTGACTCTGGTATTGTAGTATTTACAGACCACATGACTCTTGACGAAGTCGTAACTACTTTCATTTGTTTTCAAACCAAAATATGTCCAAACATCAGCTTTAGAAGCTGCTGGACTCACTGTATCCTCTCGTCTTCAGTCATCATTCTTCATTTCGCTCTGGAGGATATAAAGACTGCTGCCATCTAGAGGCCAGAAGTTTAATAGCAAGACAAACATGAACAAACGCTTTGAATATATTCATGTTAATTGTCAATGTAAATAATTGATACAGTTAATTATCAACATATTTAATGGTTTAATTGTATATTTGCTCCTTCAGTCTAGTGTTGTCAGCGACAACATTATTGATTTTACTACTTTAACTAATTCTCTCTTTTGTTTTTCTGTCATTACAAACGTAATATTGTGAAAATAGCTGGTGGTGTTTGAACCGAAGCATCATCGTATTTGATTATATATTTTTATTATTATTTTCTTCACATTTGTTTTGTTCACTTTTCTGAATCAACTGTCGATGTTTTCTTCCTCTGAGGTTCTTGTCGTTTCAACTGGTGTCGTTGCCATGAATCCTTCAATCAAACAATAATAAAACAGACTATTTTTGAAGCTTCTAAGAATAAACACCAGACGCCGTTTATATCTGGAGAACGAAGGTTGAGGAACGTCGGCTCGTGTTTGATTGACACGTTGCTCGTGAGTCAGAAGTCCAGGATGTGAGTCGAGGGACGAGCAGAGAATCACAGACAACACTGACTCATGGGGTCAGAGGTCGGGAATCAGTCCAGGCTTGTGTTCTAATCCTTCCTGTGACGCTTCCAGGAATTCTCTGGTTGTGTAGCAACACACACACCAGCGACTACACACCTCTGTTCAACCTCCACACCATGAAACGTAAACAAATGTTTGTCACTAAGACTCAAGAAAGTATTTGATAAAATGTACGTTTGATGGTTTTTGTCGAAGGAAATCATTGAAAACCATCAAAACAAAAATGTTTTTCCTTCACGTCACTCGTCTAGTTTCCAAACACAAGTGAGTTTGTTCTCAGGAAGGAGACGTTTCTTCTTCTGGGCTCAACATTCCTTCATGTTCTCGCTGATGAACGACTAACAATACAAAACTCAAAGCGTTCAAAAGGTAACTAACAGTAACTAAAGGATCAAAGGAACATAAATTCAATCCTATAACAAAAAAAAATCTTTGTTTATTTGTCGTTTGATCGTCAGAAATGCTCATAACTGTCAATCAATCGTAATTAAAATAAAGTTCCTTAAAGAAAAGTAAAGAAGCAAAAGATGGTGAAGGTTACAGTGATCGACTCACAGTAAGAAGGTCACAGGTTCACTTCCAGGTCAGGAGGGAGTCGACTCATGACCTTCCTGTGTGTAGTTAGTATGTTCTCTCCTTGTTGAGTGGGTTTACTCCGGACACTCCGGTTTCCTCCCACAGTCCAGAAACATACGAGGTCGATTGAGAACTTGTCTGTAGGTGTGAGTTTGTGTCTTGTGTGTCTTTGTGTGTCCCGAGACAGACTGGCATCCTGTCCAGGGTGTCCCCTGCCTCTCACTGAAGCAACTGGGATGGACTCAAGCGACCCCACGACCCCGCGACCCTCATAAGAGAATAAGCAGCAAAGAAAATAAATGTTTAAATCTGGTCAGACTTGTAACCACTGCTGTAGTGATACATTAGTACACTACTACACTACTACACTAATACACTACTACACTAATTCACTACTACACTAATTCACTACTACACTAATTCACTACTACACTAATACACTACTACACTACTACACTAATTCACTACTACACTACTACACTACTACACTAATACACTACTACACTAATACACTAATACACTAATACACAAATACACTACTACACTACTACACTACTACACTAATACACTAATACACTAATACACTACTACACTACTACACTAATACACTACTACACTACTACACTAATACACTACTACACTAATACACTACTACACTAATACACTAGTACACTAATACACTAATACACTACTACACTAATCCAAGAGGAGTGTCAACAGGTTGGACAGGTTGATCAAGAGGGCTGGTTCTGTGGTTGGAATGAAGCTGGACTCACTGGTGACAGTTGCTGAGAGGAGATCATTGAACAAACTACTGTCCATCATGGACGATGACAGTCATCCTCTCAGCACTGTCATCAGTGAGCAGAGAAGCAGAATGAGTGCACGAATGCTCCTACCCAGGTGCAAAACAAATAGACTCAGGGACTCATTCATCCCTCGGGCTATTAAATTGTATAATTCTGAGTTCGGGGGCAGGAGTGGAGTGAGAGTATCTGGATGTTCTGTTCCATGTTAGTCTTTGTATCTTTGTTCTTTGTTTGTTTTTTCTTTCCTTGACCTATGTTCTTTGTCTTTGTCTTTAGACTTAGATTGTGTCATCTTGTTCTTCCTCTTTATGTTCTTCTTATTTTATTTTTTATGTATTATTTTTTATTGTTTATGAAAAATTGCTGGCTATTGTAAAAAAACAATTTCCCAAAGGAGACCTCCTGAGGGATCAATAAAGTTTTACCTTACCTTACCTTAATACACTAGTACACTAGTACACTAGTACACTACTACACAAATACACTAATACACTAATACACGAGTACACTAGTACACTACTACACAAATACACTAATACACTAATACTGTAATACACTAAGACACTAATACACTCATCTCACCATACAATATATTTGGACAAAACTTTCTAAATGTTCGTGTCTGTAGTGTCATAGTAGGAAGTTCCCGTATCCTCTCGTCCTCAGTCAACGGTGGCACCTTATGCAAATTATTATTTAAAAAAGGGGAAAAATGAAGAAAATCAATACAATGTGGTTGAATATCGATATAGTATTAATAATAATAATGTATATTTATATAGTGCCTTTCTAGACCAGGGTCACAAGCGCTTTGACAGCCACTCACACATACTGATGGGAGTAGACATCACTTTACCCTGATGCTCCTGATGGTAAAGTCTTGCTCAGGGACACAACGACACAAGCTTGTCTGGAGCTGGGATTAAACCTGCAACCTCTTGGACTGCAGGCACCCACTCTACCATCTGAGCTATGACGCCCCATATTAGATCAAAATATATCAATGTATCCATTTTTCTAGTAACTCGAAATAAAGTACGATCATGAAGTAAACCTGCTCAGATACTGCAGTTTCATGTATTCGGTGTGAAATGTTTCGAGTTCATGACCTTTTCAAACGTGTTGGTTCTGACTCGTGATGGTTGACATCTGCACATCTGTCCATCTGCACATCTGTCCATCTGCACATCTGTCCAGGAGGTCAGAGGTTCAGGGTCGACTCTGGTGTTTGTCCTTCAGTCGTCTGCTGTGAAGCTGCTGACGTGATCAGAACCATCAGCATTGATTACACAACATTGATCACCAGACTCCACTGACGTGTTCAGTTGAACAAGCTTCGAAACATCAACAAACATTAACACAAACTTCTGATACTAGACTCTTAACACAGACTCACACCTACAACACAACTAAAGCTCTTTAAAAAACATATTTGTAAAATATAAACTAAATCTTTGTTTCAAAATAAAAACATCTTTCTCTTCACAAACTTAATTTACCAAAACCATGGAAATCTGACGCAAAATCAAATGATTCTTTCAAAGAATAACATGTTTCCTCAAAAGCTGTGTGTGTCACTCAAGGTACACACAACAAAATAAGCCTCAAGTTTGTTCCTGAGTTCGATGACATTTTCGTGCTAAAACGAACAAAACACGGAGTCCGTTCCGTCGCTCCAACACGACGTCAGTCCGTCCCGGGTCTTATGCTTCGCTTCGTGGAGAAAGATGAACAAGCAAGAGTGAGTCACGGGTCGTTTATTCGCCGCTTCAAGTCAAACAAAATACAAGCTTTACGATCGATCGGACACACTTTCTCTCGGCGACTGTACAGATCAATAGTCCCGGAGAAAAGGTCCCAATCTGTAGAAACATCGCTATATTTAAGGCAAATTTCCCGTTCGTCCCTTTCCGGCCAAATGGTTCTTTCAAGTTCCCTGTGCCAACGATCCCCGTAGAGAGACATCCTGATTTGTTTTCTTGTAATCTAATCATTCAAATGTTCTCGGGCGGAGGTTATCTTCTCTTCCGTCTTCAGCCCCTCTTTCCCGGGTGTGTCTTCGTTCTTCGATCTACGATTTAAGGTGTGATTTGCAGATAAACAGATAAATAACTGGTGTCGTTTCTAATTCTGATCCAAGCTTGTCTTAAACCAGTGGATCAGTCTGAGTGGATGTTATTGTGAACGTGTCGTCAAACGTTTAAACTCTTAGATGAAGCGAGTCATTTATACTTTATATTTTCATGATCTTTTAGCATTCATTTAAGTATGTTGTATATGTATAGTGTATATGTATAGTGTATATGTATAGTGTATATGTATAGTGTATATGTATAGTGTATATGTATAGTGTATATGTATAGTGTATATGTATAGTGTATATGTATAGTGTATATGTATAGTGTATATGTATAGTGTATAATAATTTTAAACTAACTGTTCACACGATGAGATGAACAAGTGTGAGATTTGGACGAATGTTTGTCGTACATCAGAAGATTATGGTTTTAACTCTAAACATGTTCATCGTGATCATCAGTGATTTGATCTTTTATTCCCAGATCATCAGAAGCTGGAGCGAGAAGCGAGGATCTGTCGTCTGCTCAAACATCCCAACATCGGTGAGTGAATGTAGCGTCTGAACGTCACGTTCAAAACTCTTGTTATAGTTATTTATTCTTAATAATTGTTATTCTCCATCTTTGCTCTTCAGTACGACTTCACGACAGCATCTCAGAGGAAGGATTTCATTACCTCGTCTTCGACCTGTGAGTTCATTTAATCAAGTCATGAATCATAAGCTTTTATCTCCAAGGAATGATTTGTGCAGAAGAATCTTTTCAAATAAATGAAATCAAAGGACATTTTAACAACAACTTAGCAGCGAAATGTTTCTCATGTTCACACACGAGTGTTTACACACATTCTTGTGTTCTTCATGTTCACACACACACACACACACACACACACGAGTGTTTACACACATTCTTGTGTTCGTCATGTTCACACACACACACACACACACACGAGTGTTTACACACATTCTTTTGTTCTTCATGTTCACACACACACACCCACCCACACACACCCACACACACACACACATACAAGTGTTTACACACATTCATGTGTTCGTCATGTTCACACACACACACACACGAGTGTTGACACACATTCATGTGTTCGTCATGTTCACACACAAATGTTTACAAACATTCATGTGTTCGTCATGTACACACACACACACACACACACACACACACACACACACACGAGTGTTGACACACATTCATGTGTTCGTCATGTTCACACACACACACACACACACACACATACACGAGTGTTGACACACATTCTTGTGTTCTTCATGTTCACACCCACACACACACACACACACACACACACACACACACACACACACACACACACACACACACACACACACACACACACAAGTGTTTACACACATTCATGTGTTCTTCATGTTACACACACACACACACACACACACACACACACACACACACACACACACGAGTGTTGACACACATTCATGTGTTCGTCATGTTCACACACACACACATTCATGAGTGTGATTGTGTGTTGATTGTCGTGCTCGTCATGATGAACCAGTTTTTCTTGTCTTCTCTTTTGAATTGAACAGGTTTTTAAATATTGAATCAAACGGCAAAAGTTCCTTTTTTGTCTCGATTTATGAAAAAACCTTTTTATTGTTGTTTTGAAAGCTTTTGTCGTCGCTTCACTCGACTGAAAATAACTTGAATACACAACGTGATGTTTCCAGCGTCACTGGAGGAGAACTGTTCGAAGACATCGTCGCTCGAGAGTATTACAGCGAAGCAGACGCCAGGTGAGGATTCACGTCTTCATCAACACACAACAAACACACACAACACATCTCACCTCAAACACTGAACTCCCATGATGCCTTTCTACACACTGATCTATTCAGTGACATCTGATTGGTCGATACAATACTGTGTTTAAATTCTATGTTGGCAAAAGTCATGGACAGCTGTGATTGGTTGACTGGGCGGCAAAGCTAGAAGAGATGACACCTGTCAAATGAAAATACAAAACACACACATGTCTGCATCTTTTAAAGGATGTGTCAACATCGCTTTAAAATTCATCGAAAGAAACAAAAACTAATAAAAATAAATGTGTTTTTGTAATTCCTTTGATTCTGAAATGTATGAAAATATTTCTTGATGAAGGAAACAATGAATTCTCAGTGATTTTATTTATTTACAGTTTCATGAGAAATTATACATTTGATAAGTGAGCTGAGCTACAAGGGTCGTCATCAGAGACTCGTACTAGAGCCTCATGTTAGTGAGTGAATCGGTGTCATCAGAACATTGAATGAAACTTGAGAAAGTTATTTAAGCATTTCATATATTTAACAGTCAATAATATATTATATTCATTTTTTAAATAATTACCTTTTATTGTTTTGTTTTTGATTTTATCAAAATAAAAGAGTTCATGTGACAACATAGAAACACATGATCGAGTAGCTCTGTTGGTTTAGTTTGGTTACTCTATTATAACAACATTTATATATTGAAAATATATATATATATATATATATATATATATAGCTGCTCATGTGGCAGGAGAGAAATATATTATTGATCATTGAAAAATGAACAAATTCAACCTTTTAATAAATGATAAAAAAATCGATCTACTTCCATATAAATGTGACAAAGGTTGAGTGAAGTCACTACAGATGATGAAACATGTGATGAACGTGTGATGAAGGCGATAAGAGTTGAAAACATCAACGGTGTCGTCCACAGTCACTGCATCAACCAGATCCTGGAGAGCGTCAGTCACATCCACCAGCACGACATCGTGCACCGCGACCTCAAGGTGAGACGTCACGTGACCTTCCGGCGCGGCGAAGGATCACTCCTTACTTTTCTATTCTCAGCCGTGTCAGCTTTTCATTTTTCATCAGCCGCTCCCTCCTTTCTCTCGAGTGACGTCAGCGGCTGCTATTAATAGACGCTCGGCGAGATGACGGTCGCTGACGAGTCCCTGCAGCAACTTTGACCTCCTGCACGTGTTATTGACGCTCACAGTGCAGCGTTAGAGGCCCTCAGGGGCCACAGTCTGTACTTGTGAGGCGCCGTCCAGCCGAGACAGAAGTTAAAGTAAAAACTTGTATAAATGGAAAAAATAACTTTCATCCTCAATATTTACTCAAATCAGATCTGGAGCAGAAATATTCAACAAAACAACAAAGAAAAGAACGAGTTCAGCCAAGAAATGAGAGTCAAAGGTCAAAGTTCACGTGGATGTTTGATTCTCGGTGTGTTTGTGGAGTGACAGGCGTCAAGGTCGCAGCATCTGACCTCACCGAGGATCTTGAGAAGAAACTAAACCACGGAAAATATTTTGAAGGAAGGAAATGTCGTTAAGTTTGAAATATTCTATCGTCATAAACCACTTTAGAATCAGAATCAGAATCAGAATCAGAATCAATCCCTTTATTGTCCCGAGGGGAAATTCGTTTTAACAACAGCAAGAGCAATATACCAGAAAAAATAAAAACACCCAGAAATAAAATATTAAAAAGAAAAGAAAAAATCTAAATAGAATAGAAAATAAATCTGCACTATATTATATACACAATCATATTTACAAAAATAACAAGAAAGGTGCAGTTAGATAATTATCTTGGTGTGTTCTTGTTGTGGAGTCTGATGGCAGCAGGAGGAAGGAGGTACCTCTCCCTCACACACCTGGGATGGAGCATCCTATCACTGATGGAGCTCCTCAATGCCCTCATTGTGTGCTGGAGAGGGTGAGACAAGTTCCTCCTCATGGAGCCCAGCTTGCTCCGCATCCTCCCTCCAGTCACTTCCTCCACAGGATCCAGGGGGCGCCCTAGGACGTAACCGGCCTTCTTAATAAGGCTCTCCAGTTTAGCCCTATCCTTTGCTGTCATGCTGCTCCCCCAGCAGACCACACCGTTGAAGATGGCAGAGGCCACTACTGAGTCATAGAAGGACTTCAGGAGTGACCCCTGGACACCAAACGACCTCAACCTCCGGAGCAGGTAGAGTCTACTCCACCCTTTTTTAAAAAGAGCAGCAGTGTTATCCACCCAGTCCAGGCGGTTGTTGAGGTGAACACCCAGGAACTTGTAAGTCGTGACAATCTCAATGTCCTGTCCCTGGATGTTCAGTGGTGAGGGGGAGATGGAGGGACACCGCCGGAAATCCACAATCAACTCCTTAGTTTTGTTGGAGTTGATCTGGAGGTGGTTTTCCAGGCACCAGTCAACAAAGTCCTGGACAAGTCCCCGGTACGAGCCGTCATCCCCGTCCTTAATGAGGCCGACGATGGCGGAGTCGTCCGAGAACTTCTGCAGGTGACTGGTGGGAGACAGGTGTTGGAAGTCTGCAGTGTCAGGGAAACATTAAACATGAAAACCAGTCGTTCAGCGTCTCTTGGACTGTTTTGAATTCACGAAGATATTCTTTGGTTTTTGGACGAAGACGAGTGTTTGCGTCTCATGGAAACACGTTCGCCTGTCACTCCAAGAAGACACCATTACTGAGTGGAAAAGGAATCTTTGGTGAAATCATTTGTTCATTTTCTATCGATTTATCCCTTATGGGGGTCGAGGGGAGACTGGAGTCTATCCCAGTATCATAGGGCGAGAGGCAGGGGACACCCTGGACAGGACGCCAGTCTGTCTCAGGACACACAGAGACACACAACCTTCACACACACACTCCTACAGACATGTTCTCGATCAACCTCTGTATGTTTCTGGACTGTGGGAGGAAACCGGAGTGTCCGGAGTAAACCCACACAACATGAGGAGAACATACTAACTACACACAGAAAGGTCACAAGTTGGCTCGGCCTGGAATCGAACCAACAACCTTCTTGCTGTGAGGCGACGGCGCCACGTGAACTATCTCTTAAATGTTAGAGTTAAGTTAATACAAGAGTAAATACTTAATGTTTGCTTCACGTTCTTCACGGAAGTCGCGGTAAAGAACTCGTGACTCGATGAAAGCTTGGAACCTTCAACGATCCACTCGTGTCCATCGATCTCTCGTCAGAGAATCACATGGAAAAGCTTCCGGAAGACGCTGACGGACGAGTGCAGAGAAGTGGCTTCAATTCCCAGAGCTGAGGTTGCATTAGTGCGAGCAACACGTTTATCAGAGCAACGCATCCGTGTTTAAAGCATTACAGAGAGTTTACAGCTGCTTTGAAAGGTTGAAGTCAAGGTCAATCATCATATTATCTTTGTACACAAGTTACTTTGTTTCTAAATGTATATAAATCTAATATATTTACAAACATCTCTGTTCGCTCTGATACAAACATGTGATTTATTTCAGCAGAATAACTTGTAACACTAACAACAAACACACACTTATGATGCAACAAAACACTGAACTCCCATGATGCATTTCTACACACTGATCTATTTAGTGACGCCTGATTGGTCGAAACAATACTGTGTTTAAATGTCATTGTTGAGAGATGACGCCTCATATGTTGAGTCAAACAAATCTATCGCTCATTTAAACAAATGAAAGTCAAAAACTTCACAGTTTCATGTTTTTCACGAGTAACTCGCTGAACAGTAACAATCAAAAACTTGTAATTGGTTGCCTTGGTAACAATACTGGGTTCTACAGAGATCTTCTGATGTGTCTGGACTTAACCTGATGTTTTGTTTCTGGCCTTCATTGAAAAAGTGAAATGAGATGAAATGGGATGAAAACTGAATCTTTCTTCTGTGACGACGAGCATGAAAATGTCTGGACAAGCGTCTCATCGCCGGTGGTTTGTGTTGCAGCCAGAAAACCTGCTCCTGGCCAGTAAGATGAAAGGAGCGTCCGTCAAACTGGCCGACTTCGGTTTGGCCATCGAGGTGCAGGGAGACCAACAGGCCTGGTTCGGTGAGTCGTGTTGATCCAACGACTGGCTACTCCTTCGAAAACATGCTTGAAAGATGTTTCCATAAAAACACGCGTCATCCATGTTTGAAGACATGTGAGATGAAATGAAAGAAATGATGGAATGAAGAGCGATAAGAATTATTTTCGTAAAAATACGTGAACAAATAAGCAGTGAAGCAGTGAATCGATAAAGTCAGAAAGAAAATGTTTTTTTTTGTATTTACTTTTGTTTACAAGAATACATTAAAACATTAAATCATGAGTTTTTAACGTATTCTCTTTCAGTGTCTCTGAATAAAACATATAGATAATGAATAAAAATGAATTATGACGAACCAAAGTTATTACGATACATATTTAGTTGAACACCTCGGCTGGTGGTGGAGTCAGGACTGCAGACTGTTGAATCGTTTTCTATCGTCGCAGCTCTTTTTATTTTGCCTTTTTTTTAAATGTGAAAACTGCCTCGTCAACCTTCTCACCTCCGCTGGTGACCTCCAGGGTTCGCCGGCACACCAGGGTATCTGTCCCCGGAGGTGTTGAGGAAGGATCCGTACGGCAAACCCGTGGACATCTGGGCGTGTGGTACGTGTTCGTCCTCACGTGTTCCAGACGTGCAGCTGAGCCCACGTGTGTTTCAGGCGTGATCCTCTACATCCTGCTGGTGGGTTACCCTCCCTTCTGGGACGAGGACCAACACAAGCTCTACCAGCAGATCAAGGCCGGCGCGTACGACGTGAGTTCCTTAGTTTCCGTTTATCTCTGACCTTTAACCTCATTTAATGTTCTTATTATCAATATGAAAAACTTTTGCGGCCAGTGTTGTGGCGTCAACATCAAATAAATACAACCAAATACATTCCATGAAATAATATTCATGATTCATTTCGATGACTTTATTCAAACATAACGACGTCCGACACGATCAGTTCATGATCTGAACGAACGACATGAAAACACATGAACGTCACGAACTTTCCATCCTTTATTTTCTCGAAACCTCGACTTGTGTTGACGACGCTCGTGTTTCGTTAACTTAAACTTAAATGTGCGGAGCTGGTGACGCCTGAGGGAAGTCTTGATGTCTTTGTACTTTTATTCATCAAATGGACGTCGAAGAATATGTCGTTACTGAAGTGATAAGTTTAGTTTGTGAGTTACATTAGTTCTCATTATTGATATTTAACTCATCGTGTTTTTTATTGTTGTTTTTTTCCTTTAAAGCTTGTTGTTCTTAGACTGTGTTGTTCACTTTTATTGCTGTTATTTATATGTTTGTGTCATCATTTAAAAGGACATTAATAATTAAAGTTAGTAAGTTGCTGATAAAAGTAAAAATGAGCAAATGAGTGATAATATAAAGTAATAACATAATAATTGTGATGTATTTGGATCTTTAAGAAGTTCAACTGTTTCCATCATTTCGAAATTCCATCTTCATTTCGTCATCTTTTCGTCATCTTGTTCTTCCTCTTTATGTTCTTCTTCTTATTTTATTTTTTATGTATTATTTTTTATTGTTTATGAAAAATTGCTGGCTATTGATAAAAAACTATGTCCCGAAGGAGACCTCCTGAGGGATCAATAAAGTTTTACCTTACCTTATTTAATTCCGTTGCTCGACGACGACTCTCACCTGCTCAGGTGTGATCTCTAGAACAACACAACCGTCCAGAGAGCGACAAATAAAGCAGTGATTAATCAAGTCATTAAATCAAGGAATATCTGCTTAAATATGACTTTCTATAAGTATTTATCTTGTTTTAAATCTCATTTAAAAGCACTTGTAATTATTATTTTAATCCTTTTGAGGAAGAAAAATACAAAATATCCTAAAACAGAATTAGAATCTTAAAGTGGTTGATCTTAATGTTCAGGTAAATAATAATAATTATGATTGTCTTGTTTCCAGTTCCCGTCCCCGGAGTGGGACACAGTGACGCCCGAGGCCAAGAACCTGATCAACCAGATGTTGACCATCAATCCTGCCAAACGCATCACAGCCGACCAGGCCATCAAACACCCCTGGGTCTGCGTGAGTCACGCCATTTATCTTATATATATAGAGATATAGATAGATCTATATCTCTATAAATAGATATATATATATATATCTTCATCAGCGTCCTTTGAATCCAACATTTCAAGTCTTGAAACTTTGACTTTATTCAAATGTTGTTTTTTAAAAAAGAAGAATTTCATTAAATTCAATCATTTATATATTAAAGGTTCATTATTTCTAATATATAATTGATTTAAAATTATGTATATATTTTCAAAAACTAATTCTTTTACACATAGTTTGCTATTTTTATTCCAGTAATTAAAAAAAAACCTTTCTAAATTCAATGTTTTTTAATTGACAGTCTTTTAAATTCAATATAATAATTGTTGGTATTAAAGTAAAACCAACAGAGCACAGAGATAATGGATCAAACGTTCAGCCAATCACGTGACAGATGGTCATGTGATGACGTAGAATCACCATCCAGTAGCTCTGAGCTCTGTTGGTTTGGTCTGGAGACTCTATTGTACCAACATTTATATTGAGTTAACAATGGTAATAATTGAAAATAAAACATTATTGTAATTACAATAAAAAACGATTCAATGCTGAAAGAAAACAATGAATTCCAGGTCAAAGGTTGACTCTGGTACAGGTGTGTCACGTCAATATTCTTCCCCTCGCAGCAACGCTCCACCGTGGCCTCCATGATGCACCGTCAAGAGACTGTGGAATGTCTGCGCAAGTTCAACGCCAGAAGGAAACTGAAAGTGAGTCCCGGCCGCGAGCTGAAGGTTCTCCATCTAACTCTGTCCCTGAACCCTGCAGGGGGCCATCCTCACCACCATGCTGGTGTCCAGGAACTTCTCAGGTGAGACTCTGAGATGTTTCCGTGTAGCTCCGGCCTGAAGGCGTCTCCAGCTTCTACCCAGTTAGTGTCTGGACGCCAAACAAACACATTAACGATAACGTTATTGATCCTGATCGACACCGAGAGTCTAGAGAAGTGATGACACATCGTTTCAGATGATGCTCTGAGCTGCTGAAGAGCTTCAGGTTCTAAGTGGTCCAACAAAGTTCCTCTCCTGCCACGTTAGCAACTTTATATATACATATATATATATGTATTTATATATGACGTAAGAAAACATCGTTAGAGTTCAGATTATGAGACTTGAAGACGTCAATGTTTTCAACATCTGCTCATTGATCGCAGGAAACACTTCATTTCTTTACTTCTTCTACTGTAGGATCTACTTTAGATGATCTATGTAGGATCTATTTAATTGATCTACTATAGATGATCTACTTTAGAAAGGATCTACTTTAGATGTTCTAGGCACTTTAGATGATCGACTTAGATGATCTCTAGAGGTCTACTTTAATGTCTTCAACTAGCTGACTCATTGATCTACTGTAGGATCTACTTTAGATTCTCTTTAGATGTCTACTTTAGATGATCTACTGTAGGATCTACTTTAGATGATCTACTTTAGATGATCTACTTTAGATGATCTACTTTAGATGATCTACTTTAGATGATCTACTTTAGATGATCTACTTTAGATGATCTACTGTAGGATCTACTTTAGATGATCTACTGTAGGATCTACTTTAGATGATCTACTTTAGATGATCTACTTTAGATGATCTACTTTAGATGATCTACTTTAGATGATCTACTGTAGGATCTACTTTAGATGATCTACTTTAGATGATCTACTTTAGATGATCTACTTTAGAGGATCTACTTTAGATGATCTACTTTAGATGATCTACTTTAGAGGATCTACTTTAGAGGATCTACTCAGTGATTCTACTCTAAAGGAAGAACACACTGGTTTGATTCAGGGTCAAACACCAGCGTTAAACGAACTATTGATCATGTCATACGTATCTGAACATCATCGACACACGAGGCGTCGTCTCACAACATCTCAGTAACACTGACCTGAACAGCTCCCATCATGCTTTGCCGCCCAGCCAACCAATCACAGCAGTGGATGACTTAGAGGTCAAATTCAAACACAGTATTGTATCGACCAATCCGCCGCCCGTAAGCTGAGCAGTGTGTAGAAAGGCATCATGGGAGCTCAGTGTCGGCACCATGAGTCAGGTGGGTGTGGTCAGTTGTGTGGTCAGTTGTGTGGTCAGTTGTGTGGTCAGTTGTGTGTTGGAACCAGAGTCGATCCTGCAGCGTCATGTTTGAAGCGTTGAGAGCATCGAACCTGAGCTTCAGGCGTAACGTTCTCTCTCCTCCTGGTCAACCCTTGTCGCTCCGACAGTCGGCCGGCAGCACACGAGTCCTGCTGCCACCACCAGCACGGCTGCCCAGGAAGGTACGTCACCAGATCCTGGAGGTCAGGCCTGATCTGCTGGACCTTCTCTGCCTGCTGCCTGCACCTCATCCTCCTCTTAGCTCAGCTCTGACAAGAAAGAATCTCCATCTCTGGAGACAAGATTCTCTTCATCTTATAGTTTATAGTTGAAAATACTTTACATTTACGTTTAAAAACGATTTAAACGTGTGATGTTCACGTAAAAAACATTTATCTGATTCAAGAAAAGATATATTTTTACCTTAAAAGGTAAAAATCATAATTAAAGTCGACGTTATATAATAATATAAAGTGATATAATAATATAAAGTAATATAATATATTTATTCGTTAATGGTTAGTTTCTTTGTAGAAACTATTTAAATATATAGATATATGTTTATTAAAAAACATTTGTAGAGAAAGATCTTTTTATTTAAACATTTGTTTTATTAAATGTTTGAAATAAGTTTTAGTCTTAAAGACAATTATCTTCACGGAACATAAAGTGTCAATAAATCAAAGAAACTCATGAATCTGCTGCAGCCTCGACCCTGCATGGCTTCAACAGCCACGCATGTCAGTGTCGCACACATTACAGTGTCAACACACATGACAGTGTCGCACACATGTCAGTGTCGCACACATGTCAGTGTCAACACACATGTCAGTGTCGCACACATGTCAGTGTCAACACACACATGTCAGTGTCGCACACATGTCATTATCAACACACACATGTCAGTGTCGCACACATGTCATTATCAACACACACATGTCAGTGTCGCACACATGTCATTATCAACACACACATGTCAGTGTCGCACACATGTCATTATCAACACACACATGTCAGTGTCGCACACATGTCAGTGTCAACACACATGTCAGTGTCGCACACATGTCAGTATCAACACACATGTCAGTGTCGCACACATGTCAGTATCAACACACACATGTCAGTGTTGCACACATGTCATTATCAACACACACATTAGTGTCAACACACATATCAGTGTCGCACACATGTCAGTGTCGCACACATGTCAGTGTCGCACACATAACAGTGTCAACACACATGTCAGTGTCAACACACATATCAGTGTCGCACACATGTCAGTGTCAACACACATTGCAGTGTCAACACACATGTCAGTGTCGCACACATGTCATTATCAACACACACATGTCAGTGTCGCACACATGTCATTGTCAACACACACATGTCAGTGTCGCACACATGTCATTATCAACACACACATGTCAGTGTCGCACACATGTCAGTATCAACACACACATGTCAGTGTCGCACACATGTCATTATCAACACACACATGTCAGTGTCGCACACATGTCAGTATCAACACACACATGTCAGTGTCGCACACATGTCAGTGTCAACACACATGTCAGTGTCGCACACATTACAGTGTCAACACACATGTCAGTGTCGCACACATTACAGTGTCAACACACATGTCAGTGTCGCACACATTACAGTGTCAACACACATGTCAGTGTCGAAACACACACACATGTCAGTGTCGCACACATTACAGTATCAACACACACACACATGTCAGTGTCGCACACATTACAGTGTCAACACACATAACAATGTTACACACATGTCAGTGTCGCACACATGTCATTATCAACACACACATTAGTGTCAACACACATGTCAGTGTCGCACACATGTCAGTGTCGCACACATTACAGTGTCAACACACATGTCAGTGTCAACACACACATCAGTGTCAACACACACATCAGTGTCAACACACACACATGTCAGTGTCGTACACATGTCAGTGTCGCACACATGTCATTATCAACACACACATTAGTGTCAACACACACATGTCAGTGTCAACACACACACACATGTCAGTGTCAACACACACACATGTCAGTGTCAACACACACACACATGTCAGTGTCAACACACACACACATGTCAGTGTCAACACACATGTCAGTGTCAACACACATGTCAGTGTTACACACACATCAGTGTCAACACACACATTAGTGTCAACACACACATGTCAGTGTTACACACACATCAGTGTCAACACACACATTAGTGTCAACACACACATGTCAGTGTTACACACACATCAGTGTCAACACACACATGTCAGTGTTACACACACATCAGTGTCAACACACTAGCGTCAGTGTGAACGCACACGCGTCAGTGTGAACGCACACGCGTCAGTGTGAACGCACACGCGTCAGTGTGAACGCACACGCGTCAGTGTAAACGCACACGCGTCAGTGTAAACGCACACGCGTCAGTGTGAACGCACACGCGTCAGTGTGAACGCACACGCGTCAGTGTAAACGCACACGCGTCAGTGTAAACGCACACGCGTCAGTGTGAACGCACACGCCACGCGTCAGTGTGAACGCACACGCGTCAGTGTAAACGCACACGCGTCAGTGTAAACGCACACGCCTGCATGAGACGTCCAGACGTGTTTCCTGCTCCGTCCTGGTTTCCGTGGAGACGCTGGAGAGCATGACGTGTCCAGAGTCTCTGATCCTCGTCCTCGTGGTCCTGGAGTCGTTGAAACATGGTTTATTTTAAGATGTTTGTGTGATTCAATGATCCTTGAACTTTATTGAGTGAAAAACACAAAGAATTTTCACGTATTTTCTTCCACATCAGACGTGACTGTTGATGCTCTCGTGAGGTCAAAGTTCAATCAAAAGTCGCTTCAATATATTGTATTTTATTTTTATTTTTTAGTGGACTCTGAAGATAATGACACTGTTTCATGAAGCTTCATCAACACATCACTACCATCTAGTGGACTCTGAAGATAATGACACTGTTTCATGAAGCTTCATCAACACATCACTACCATCTAGTGGACTCTGAAGATAATGACACTGTTTCATGAAGCTTCATCGACACATCACTACCATCTAGTGGACTCTGAAGATAATGACACTGTTTCATGAAGCTTCATCGACACATCACTACCATCTAGTGGACTCTGAAGATAATGACACTGTTTCATGAAGCTTCATCAACACATCACTACCATCTAGTGGACTCTGAAGATAATGACACTGTTTCATGAAGCTTCATCAACACATCACTACCATCTAGTGGACTCTGAAGATAATGACACTGTTTCATGAAGCTTCATCGACACATCACTACCATCTAGTGGACTCTGAAGATAATGACACTGTTTCATGAAGCTTCATCGACACATCACTACCATCTAGTGGACTCTGAAGATAATGACACTGTTTCATGAAGCTTCATCGACACATCACTACCATCTAGTGGACTCTGAAGATAATGACACTGTTTCATGAAGCTTCATCAACACATCACTACCATCTAGTGGACTCTGAAGATAATGACACTGTTTCATGAAGCTTCATCGACACATCACTACCATCTAGTGGACTCTGAAGATAATGACACTGTTTCATGAAGCTTCATCAACACATCACTACCATCTAGTGGACACTGAAGATAATGACACTGTTTCATGAAGCTTCATCAACACATCACTACCATCTAGTGGACTCTGAAGATAATGACATGTTTCATGAAGCTTCATCAACACATGACTACCATCTAGTGGACTCTGAAGATAATGACATGTTTCATGAAGCTTCATCGACACATCACTACCATCTAGTGGACTCTGAAGATAATGACACTGTTTCATGAAGCTTCGTCTTTGGATAAATGTGTGTTATTGACAAGAATGTTCGCATGTCAGACGCATGAATTAATAAATGATGTTTTGTGAGAAAATTAACACACTTTTATTATTATTATCTTCTGTCTTTTTAAATGAAAGGTACGAGAGCGAAGCTGGAAATAATATTGTTCAGATGAACGTGTTCCTGGCAAAAGACTTCCATCAATATCAGTAAATATTGTTGAAATAAAGTTATTTTATTTGAACAATATCTTCGAGGTTGTATCTCATAAAACATAGTTCAAAGTTTAACTTTATGACAATATCTAAGGTTAATATTTTGACACTTTATTATTCAATTTCTAACTCTGACGTTTCTTTCTCTCCAGCCTGCAAAACCTTATTGAACAAGAAGTCGGACGGCGTGAAGGTCAGTCCCCAGAAAATGTTCTTTTCGTGAGATTTCTTGTCTCGTTTTGGTCGATTATTGATTATTGAATCTTTTCTGCTCAATGAGATGATTTGATCAGTATTTTAGTGTAACTTGGGTCAGACTTCGATGATCAGAGTCGAACTGATCCGGGAAGATCAGAACATGAAGGAAACATTAAGTATTTATTCTTGTATTAACTTCGGGGTCAAAGGTCAAAATGGCCGACGGCGTTCTTCTGATAGTTTCAGGTTTGAAGTCGTGTGTGAAGCTCATGTCTTTTTACAACATCTTTGATCTTCAACGTTCATCAGCAGCTTCTTCAACAAAGTTTAAAGTGGTTTATGACAAACTTAACGACATTTACTTCCTTCAAAATATTTTCCGTGGTTTAGTTTCTTCTTATGATCCTCAGTCGGTTCAGATGCTGCGACCTTGACCCCTGTAACTCCACAAACACACTGAGAATCAAACATCCACGTGAACTTTGACCTTCATTTCTTTGCTGAACGCGTTCTTTTCTTTGTTGTTTTCTGAATATTTCTGCTCCAGATCATTGGAGTGAATATTAAGATCAAGGATTAACGTTATTTTAGATCCATTTAAACACGTTTTGACATCATTTCTTCCTCTTCTCTCTCTGTTCTGGACGAGCCTCACAACAACAGAACGTGACTCTAACGGTTTCGACTCGTGTGAGAAACTAAAACTGAAGATTCCATACATGAATCGTCCACAAATGATTTTTCAACAAAGCGTTTTTTTTCCTTCAGCGACACATTTAACTCTCGTAACTATTGTTTCTGGATGATTCCTCTATTGTTTTCTTCCTTCGCTGTCGGTCAGAAAAGGAAGTCAAGCTTGAGTGTTTGTTTGATGGTGAGATCAGTTTCTGATTCTTTCTTCCTCCTGTTTCTTCGTCTTCTGGAAGAAGATTTGTGAGATTCTGTAAATGTCTGTTTGCATTTGCTTTAGTTTTCCTTCCAAACTTCATCCCTGATGATCTTTGAGTCATTTAGTGTCATTTCAACTCCAAAGATTCATTCAAACGACTCGACGAGTCACACCCACAGACGAGGACTTCACGTGTCGTTCTGTTCTCATCGTTCAACAGCTGTCTTGGTTGTCTGCAGGTTCTGATCAAAGCTATCGATCGTCCCATCAATCAAGTTGATTTAGTGCAAACGTTAGAAACTTCTTTCATCCTCAGTCGTTAGATTTGTTTGTAAATGTTGTTTATAACGTGACTGTATGTTATAAATTTATAACGTGATCGATATATTCAGTTAATATTGTTTTCAACACATTCAAAAATATATTTCTCTTGATTTCAAGACTTTTCTGCACAGATTTGAGTCTTAGTTTAGACTCAATTGTTGTCTGTTCTTTAAACTGTGTATAAAATAAATAATGAAATACTTAGACTCAGGATAAATATATCTTTGTGATGAAATACTTTATATTTTTGTTTTGTTCTTTATCTGGATTTTTTTCTTATGTTTATTTTTCCAAAACTTGAATTTAGTGACATCCTGGTAAAAAAAAGTAGTTTTTTAAATGATTTTACTTCCCAGTGAAGACGTTGTTTAAAAACTGATTAGATTTTACATTATTGTCTGTCCAGGAAGATTAAGATCTCAAATCAACCAAAATATATTATTAAAAACATCTTTAACAATGTTTATTGTATGTATTCCATGGATGATGAAACACAATAAATGTATTATTATTTATAATCTTTAATTAACTGAAAAAATAGTTTGATTTCTGCAGATTTTTAATCTTTAATTTCAGGTGATCATTTATTTGACTCGTCTAAGAGTGATTTTCAAAAGTGTTGATTAAATTTACACGTCTTGAAGCTGATTGGCTCGTGCAGGTGTGAAGTCTCAGGTGAAGTCACTGTGTGTTGTGTTCTTGTCGCCGGTGTCGCAGGGAAGCGAGAGTAAGAACAGTGTAGTCAGCAGCAGCAGCACCAAAGACAGCAGCATGTCATCGTCAACAGTGATGGTACATTAGTTTCTCTCTCATCGCTCATGTCTCACTCTCTACCCGTCATGTCTCACTCTCTACACGTCATGTCTCACTCTCTACCCGTCATGTCTCACTCTCTACATGTCATGTTTTACTCTCTACACGTCATGTTTTACTCTCTACACGTCATGTCTCACTCTCTCTCTCTCTCTCTACACACACATAATGTCTCACTCTCTCTCTCTCTACACATATCTCTCTCTCTCTCTCTCTCTACACGTCATGTCTCACTCTCTACACGTCATGTCTCACTCTCTACACCTCATGTTTTACTCTCAACACATCATGTTGCACTCTCTCTACACATCTTACTTTCTCCATCTTTTGTTCTCTCAAGTTAAAACTCTACACACTCTTCACACCAGTTGTTTTGTTTGTGGTGATTTGGAAACTAAACATGTTTTTTCTTCCTCCGTCTGCCTCAGGTTTGTTCTCCTCAGTATGTCCTTTTATTTAGTTTCACAGTAAAAACACGATCGAAACGAAAAAAAAGATTTTCAGAGAAACATACTAGTGTCTCCTGACTCTTCAGAGCAACATACTAGTCTCTCCTGACTCTTCAGAGCAACATGCTGGTCTCTCCTGACTCTTCAGAGCAACATACTAGTCTCTCCTGACTCTTCAGAGCAACATTTTCTTATCTCTCCTACTCTTCAGAGCAACATAGAGTCTCCTGACTCTTCAGAGCAACATACAAGTCTCTCCTGACTCTTCAGAGCAACATACGAGTCTCTCCTGACTCTTCAGAGCAACATACTAGTCTCTCCTGACTCTTCAGGCAACATACTTCTCTCCTGACTCTTCAGAGCAACATACGAGTCTCTCCTGACTCTTCAGAGCAACATACGAGTCTCTCCTGACTCTTCAGAGCAACATACTAGTCTCTCCTGACTCTTCAGAGCAACATACGAGTCTCTCCTGACTCTTCAGAGCAACATACGAGTCTCTCCTGACTCTTCAGAGCAACATACGAGTCTCTCCTGACTCTTCAGAGCAACATCAGTCTCTCCTGACTCTTCAGAGCAACATACGAGTCTCTCCTATTCAATATGAGTCTCTCCTGACTCTTCAGAGCAACATACGAGTCTCTCCTGACTCTTCAGAGCAACATACTAGTCTCTCCTGACTCTTCAGAGCAACATACAAGTCTCTCCTGACTCTTCAGAGCAACATACTAGTCTCTCCTGACTCTTCAGTGCAGGAGCTCCATGAGTTAAACATTCTGTCCTCCACTGTAATGTTTGGACAATTTGTCTCAAATCAAAAAGGACAACTGGGGAAACAAACCGATGCTAAACAAACAATGATGAGCAGCAGCTCCTCCAGTGGGTGATTGATGGATAGAGTTTGAGCTCAAGTGCTTTTAACGAAGGAAATAGATCGTTTACATTAGTTCACATGGATTATTGGGTCAAAATGTTTAAGTTGGGGTTAAAGTTCAACCACAGGAAGGGCTGCTGCTCAAAGGTTCTCGTGTCGACTTCACTTCTGATGAAGATTTCATGAAAACATCTCCTGAACCTTCTCTCTTGTCACGGTCGAGGAGGAGAAATACAATAAATGACCTAAATCTCGACCAATTCAAACCATATTCACCAACATTGTGATCCTGATCCTCACAGAGTAGCTTCGTGAGCCACTGTTGGGCCCCAAACCAGCAGTTGAGAATCAAGTTATTCTAATTCCTGCTTCCACGAGAAACAAGACTTTTAGAAATAATGACATCAAACTTATAACATTTACTCGTTTAGATCGTTTGAATCTTTTGATATCAGAACAAAAAACTCATAATATTTCGAACCATCGTTTCCTGCTTAAATGATCGTAGTAAGAGTTCAGAATTCCAAAATAAAAGCTCCTACATCTTCAACCATTAAACACTAAATGATGATTGACAGCTTCATTTGATTCATGTCAATCTTGACAAGTAAAAGAGAAACTTTAACATCGACGTGAGTTTCTGAAGAAGAAACTACTATTCAGTTTACGACGAGTCGAACACACAAACATCTCTGACTCACACAGATGCAGGTTTGCTCTGGTGAGATCTGGATTTGAACCGACAACCTTTTCATTGAGGCTGGATCATCATTAACAACATCTTATCATCTGATGACTTCCTGTGTGAACAACATGATGGTTTCTCCTCCTCAGCCTGACGACACCTTTGTTTAGTGATCGGTCGATGCTTTTGTGTGTCTTCGATGCTTTTGTGTGTCTTCGATGCTTTTGTGTTTCGTCGATGCTTTTGTGTGTCGTCGATGCTTTTGTGTGTCTTCGATGCTTTTGTGTGTCGTCGATGCTTTTGTGTGTCTTCGATGCTTTTGTGTGTCTTCGATGCTTTTGTGTGTCGTCTATGCTTTTGTGTGTCGTCTATGCTTTTGTGTGTCTTCGATGCTTTTGTGTGTCTTCGATGCTTCTGTGTGTCTTCGATGCTTTTGTGTGTTGTCAATGCTTTTGTGTGTCGTTGATGCTTCTGTGTGTCGTCGATTCTTTTGTGTGTCTTCGATGCTTTTGTGTGTCTTCGATGTTTCTGTGTTTTGTCGATGCTTTTGTGTGTCGTCAATGCTTTTGTGTGTCTTTGATGCTTCTGTGTGTCTTCGATGCTTTTGTGTGTTGTCAATGCTTTTGTGTGTCGTTGATGCTTCTGTGTGTCGTCGATGGTTCTGTGTGTCGTCAATGCTTTTGTGTGTCGTCAATGCTTTTGTGTGTCGTCAATGCTTTTTGTGTGTCTTCGATGGTTCTGTGTGTCGTCAATGCTTTTGTGTGTCGTCAATGCTTTTGTGTGTCGTCGATGCTTTTTGTGTGTCGTCTATGCTTTTTGTGTGTCGTCGATGCTTCTGTGTGTCGTCAATGCTTTTGTGTGTCGTCAATGCTTCTGTGTGTCGTCAATGCTTTTGTGTGTCGTCAATGCTTCTGTGTGTCGTCGATGCTTTTTGTGTGTCGTCGATGCTTTTTGTGTGTCGTCGATGCTTTTTGTGTGTCGTCGATGCTTCTGTGTTTCGTCAATGCTTTTGTGTGTCGTCGATGCTTTTTGTGTGTCGTCGATGCTTCTGTGTGTCGTCAATGCTTTTGTGTGTCGTCAATGCTTCTGTGTGTCGTCGATGCTTTTTGTGTGTTGTCGATGCTTTTTGTGTGTCGTCGATGCTTCTGTGTGTCGTCAATGCTTTTGTGTGTCGTCAATGCTTCTGTGTGTCTTCGATGCTTTTTGTGTGTCGCCGATGCTTCTGTGTGTCGTCAATGCTTCTGTGTGTCGTCGATGCTTCTGTGTGTCGTCAATGCTTTTTGTGTGTCGTCGATGCTTCTGTGTGTCTTCGATGCTTTTGTGTGTCTTCGATGCTTTTGTGTGTCGTCGATGCTTCTGTGTGTCGTCAATGCTTTTTGTGTGTCGTCGATGCTTTTGTGTGTCGTCGATGCTTCTGTGTGTCTTCGATGCTTTTGTGTGTCGTCGATGCTTCTGTGTTTCGTCGATGCTGAAGGTGTGTCTTCACCTGAAGGTGTGTCTTCACCTGAAGGCGTGTCTTCACCTGAAGGCGTGTCCTCACCTGAAGGCGTGTCCTCACCTGAAGGCGTGTCTTCACCTGAAGGCGTGTCTTCACCTGAAGGCGTGTCTTCACCTGAAGGCGTGTCCTCACCTGAAGGCGTGTCCTCACCTGAAGGCGTGTCCTCACCTGAAGGCGTGTCTTCACCTGAAGGCGTGTCCTCACCTGAAGGCGTGTCCTCACCTGAAGGCGTGTCTTCACCTGAAGGCGTGTCCTCACCTGAAGGCGTGTCCTCACCTGAAGGCGTGTCCTCACCTGAAGGCGTGTCCTCACCTGAAGGCGTGTCCTCACCTGAAGGCGTGTCCTCACCTGAAGGCGTGTCTTCACCTGAAGGCGTGTCTTCACCTGAAGGCGTGTCTTCACCTGAAGGCGTGTCTTCACCTGAAGGCGTGTCTTCACCTGAAGGCGTGTCTTCACCTGAAGGCGTGTCTTCACCTGAAGGCGTGTCTTCACCTGAAGGCGTGTCTTCACCTGAAGGTGTGTCTTCACCTGAAGGTGTGTCTTCACCTGAAGGCGTGTCTTCACCTGAAGGCGTGTCTTCACCTGAAGGTGTGTCCTCACCTGAAGGCGTGTCTTCACCTGAAGGCGTGTCCTCACCTGAACCTTCTCTCCTCAGGGCTCCACCGAGAGCTGCAACAACACGGAGGAGGAGGACATGAAAGGTAGCAAAGGTACGACGTTCCTCCTTCTTCTGCATCACACGTTTGATTGACAGGCGACACGGTCACAAACTATTCATGTTGTCTCTGGGTCAAAGTGACCCGGAGACCTGTGTGCACATGTATTTATGGAAGCCTGGGAGGTCGTTGACCTTCGACCCACAGAAAAGGATTGAAGTCATTATATGAACAGAATATTTGATGAATAAACTTTAAATAATAAAGATTTTTTTTATATTTACTGAACAAACTGTCGACGATCATGAGAGAAAACATTCTTTATGGATCAATAGAATTGATTAAATGATAGAAAACAGTTGTTTGTGACTTTGAAGGTATTTTTTAAAGAATTAAATCACAAAACGTTGTGTAAAGTTTAATCATTTGAATCGAAAGATGTTATTTTTCTTTCATAACAAATGTTTCGTCTTATAAACTCAAACATTTCTAATCATTTCTTCACTAAAATAATGTCTTTATTGTCGACTATTTTGTTAATAAATCATTGAACTTCAAATGTTGATTATTTTAGTGTCAAAACGATTTACTTTCAACACGAGAAGAAGTTCATCTTCATCGTTTACTGAAGAAATCAAACTAGTTTGTGAATTATTTGAAAAACACACGTTTTTAATGGACCTTCAGTTGTGTTGATTGAAATGATGTGTGTAGTCGAGGAGTTGTGTTCGTGAAGTTTGTGAGACGAGTGTGAACATGATGTGACGCAGAAGTGTTGACGTGCTCAGTGTCGCTCTGTTGTGTTAACACTGTTGTTGTGTTAACACTGTTGTTGTGTTAACACTGTCGTTGTGTTAACACTGTTGTTGTGTTAACACTGTCATTGTGTTAACACTGTTGTTGTGTTAACACTGTTGTTGTGTTAACACTGTCGTTGTGTTAACACTGTTGTTGTGTTAACACTGTCGTTGTGTTAACACTGTTGTTGTGTTAACACTGTCGTTGTGTTAACACTGTTGAGTTGATTAACTCTGGTGTGTGGATAACTATTGTGTGTTGATAACTATTGTGTGTTGATAACTAATGTGTGTCGTTAACTCTGGTGTGTCGTTAACTCTGGTGTGTTGATAACTATTGTGTGTCGTTAACTCTGGTGTGTTGATAACTATTGTGTGTCGTTAACTCTGGTGTGTTGATAACTATTGTGTGTCGTTAACTCTGGTGTGTTGATAACTATTGTGTGTCGTTAACTCTGGTGTGTTGATAACTATTGTGTGTCGTTAACTCTGGTGTGTTGATAACTATTGTGTGTCGTTAACTCTGGTGTGTTGATAACTATTGTGTGTCGTTAACTCTGGTGTGTCGTTAACTATTGTGTGTCGTTAACTCTGGTGTGTTGATAACTATTGTGTGTCGTTAACTCTGGTGTGTTGATAACTATTGTGTGTCGATAACTATTGTGTGTCGTTAACTCTGGTGTGTTGATAACTATTGTGTGTCGTTAACTCTGGTGTGTTGATAACTATTGTGTGTGGTTAACTATTGTGTGTCTCAGTGGCGTCGTGTGCGTCTGCTAGCACCGGCAGCACCATGTTGAGCCAGAGCAGCACGATCGAGGATCTCACTCCGACTGCTCCTTGTGCGCCGGTGACCTGTAAGTCCAGCTGTGACCCTTGACCCCAGCGACGACCTTCTGTCGCTCACTTTTAAATCAAATCTAAATTCAAATTTCTGTTCCTTCACTGTGAGCTGCCCCCTGGTGGACGTTTGTCCGAACTACATGCTTCAGACTTTGGTTGTGGTTTTATTTTCCTGTTTCTCTGATCGATCCATTGTTGACGATCAATAGAAAAACTCTTTAAATATTATTATATATTGATTTTCCTACAAACATCGTCTTGTTATTTTATAGATTTAAACTAAAGTTACTATTTTGTCCATTTTTTGTTTTCAGGAAGTAACTAGTTGATTAAAATGACAAATATTTAGTAAGAATATAGTTGTCCTGAGGAGCGGGTGAGGAGCGGGTGAGGAGGGGGTGAGGAGGGGGTGAGGAGGGGTGAGGAGGGGTGAGGAGGGGTGAGGAGGGGTGAGGAGGGGATGAGGAGGGGTGAGGAGGGGGTGAGGAGGGGATGAGGAGGGGTGAGGAGGGGTGAGGAGGGGGTGAGGAGGGGTGAGGAGGGGTGAGGAGGGGATGAGGAGGGGTGAGGAGGGGGTGAGGAGGGGGTGAGGAGGGGTGAGGAGGGGTGAGGAGGAGTTGAGGAGGGGTGAGGAGGGGTGAGGAGGGGTGAGGAGGGGGTGAGGAGGGTGAGGAGGGGTGAGGAGGGGATGAGGAGGGGGTGAGGAGGGGTGAGGAGGGGTGAGGAGGGGTGAGGAGGAGGGGTGAGGAGGGGTGAGGAGGGGTGAGGAGGGGATGAGGAGGGGTGAGGAGGGGGGGGTGGGAGGGGGTTCGAGGGAGGGGTGAGGAGGGTTGAGGAGGGAGGGGTGAGGAGGGGGTGAGGAGGGGTGAGGAGGGGTGAGGAGGGGGTGAGGAGCTGGTGAGGAGCTGGTGAGGAGGGGTGAGGAGGGGTGAGGAGGGGTGAGGAGGGGTGAGGAGGGGTGAGGAGGGGTGAGGAGGGGTGAGGAGGGGGTGAGGAGGGGTGAGGAGGGGTGAGGAGGGGATGAGGAGGGGTGAGGAGTGGGTGAGGAGGAGGTGGTTTGAAGACTTTGAATCAAACAAACATTTATTGATTAACTTTAGACGATGTCAGGACGATCAGATGTTTCTTCTTCTACACTTTTGTTTCCTCCTCCTTTGTTCTTTTACTTCATGAATCACTGATGTTGTTCACTTGACAACCAACGGGGAGGGAAAGATAGAAGGAGTGATAGAAGGAGGGACAGAAGGAGGGACAGAAGGAGGGACAGAAGGAGTGATAGAAGGAGGGATAGAAGGAGGGACAGAAGGAGGGATAGAAGGAGTGATAGAAGGAGGGACAGAAGGAGGGACAGAAGGAGTGATAGAAGGAGGGACAGAAGGAGGGACAGAAGGAGGGACAGAAGGAGGGACAGAAGGAGTGATAGAAGGAGGGACAGAAGGAGGGACAGAAGGTAGAACAGAAGGAGGGACAAAGGGAGGGATAGAAGGAGGGACAGGAGGAGGGACTGAAGGAGGGATAGAAGGAGGGACAGAAGGAAGGATGGAAGGAGGGACTGAAGGAGGGATAGAAGAAGGGACAGAAGGAAGGATAGAAGGAGGGACAGAAGGAGGGATAGAAGGAGGGACAGAGGAGGGAAGATGATTATGACAATGACGATGTCACCTGAATACAGTTGGTCCAGGAGGCTCCAAGTTTCCCTCTAGATAAGAATTCCACGATCAGCAGCAGCATCGACCTGAAGAAGAGTAAGTTCAGAAGTGAATCTCCTGACTCTTGTGAGACTCTTGTGACTCGGGTGAGACTCTTGTGACTCGGGTGAGACTCTCGTGACTCGGGTGAGACTCTTGTGACTCGGGTGAGACCTCCGTGACTCGGGTGAGACTCTGTGACTCCGGGTGAGACTCTTGTGACTCGGGTGAGACTCTTGTGACTCGGGTGAGACTCTTGTGACTCGGGTGAGACTCTTGTGACTCGGGTGAGACTCTTGTGACCGGGACTTGGTGAGACTCTTGTGACTCGGGTGAGACTCTCCTGACTCGGGTGAGACTCTTGTGACTCGGGTGAGACTCTTGTGACTCGGGTGAGACTCTTGTGACTCGGGTGAGACTCTCCTGACTCGGGTGAGACTCTTGTGACTCGGGTGAGACTCTCCTGACTCGGGTGAGACTCTTGTGACTCGGGTGAGACTCTTGTGACTCTTGGTCCAGATGTGAAAGGGTCAACCTGGTGGGCGTTCTTGACCTCTGACGACCTTCACCTCTGGACTGACCTTTTGACCTCTGGTTTCAGCTCGTAAGCAGGAGATCATCAAGATGACGGAGCAGCTGATCGAGGCCATCAACAACGGGGATTTCGAGGCGTACACGTGAGTTTCTGAACGTGGGTTCGAGTCTGGAAAGTTCCTGAAGGAAAGTCTTCTTCACCAGGAGGATCTGTGACCCCGGCTTGACCTCGTTTGAACCCGAGGCTCTCGGGAATCTGGTGGAAGGAATGGACTTTCACAAGTTCTACTTTGAGAACCGTGAGTTCTGCAGTCGTTCCTCCCTTCCTTCCTTCCTTCCTTCCTACCTCCCTTCTTTCCTTCCTTCCTCCCTCCCTTCCTTCCTCCCTCCCTTCCTCCCTTCTTTCCTTCCTTCCTCCCTTCTTTCCTTCCTTCCTCCCTCCCTCCCTCCCTCCCTTCCTACCTTACTTCCTAACTCCCTCCCTTCCCTCCCTCCATTCCTTCTTTCCTTCCTCCCTTCTTTCCTCCCTCCCTTATTTCCTCCCTTACTCCCTTCATTCCTCCCTCCCTCCCTCCCTTCCTTCCTTCCTTCCTTCCTTCCTTCATTCCTCCCTCCCTCCCTTCCTTCCTTCCTTCCTTCCTCCCTCCCTCCCTTCCTTCCTTCCTTCCTTCCTTCCTTCCTTCCTCCCTTCCTTCCTTCCTCCCTCCCTCCCTTCCTACCTTACTTCCTAACTCCCTCCCTCCCTCCCTCCCTCCCTCCCTCCCTCCCTTCCTTCCTTCCTTCCTTCCTTCCTTCCTTCCTTCCTTCCTTCCTTCCCTCCCCTCCCTCCCTCCCTCCCTCCCTCCCTCCTCCTCCCTCCCTCCTTGATCCTGATCAAACTTTCCTTCTCTCGTCCCAGTTCTGAGCAAGAACCTCAAGCCGGTCCACACCACCATCCTGAACCCTCACGTGCACCTGATCGGGGAGGAGGCGGCCTGCATCGCCTACATCCGCCTGACGCAGTACCTGGACAGCCAGGGTCGGCCTCGCTCCTGTCAGTCCGAGGAGACGAGGGTGTGGCACCGTCGCGACGCCAAGTGGCTCAACGTTCACTTCCACTGCTCAGGAGCTCCGGCGGCGCCGCTGCAGTGAACCTTGACCTCTGGCCCAGGTGAGTGTGCAGGTGAGAGTTCTTTGGATCATCCTCCTGCGGAACCGTCTCTGGGAGAAAATCAAAGTTTGACACTTGAGTCAAACAAAAGTAGAAAATAAATGTCATGAAACGCCTGCTCTTGTGATGCGTTCAATGTCGTAGGAACAGCAGAGTCAGAATTACTTGAACCATTTTCTTAAGCATAAACATAACTATTGATGTTTTCATTACTTTACGACGAATTAAACTCAAATATTTATACAAAATTATTATTATGTCGACAATACGGACGTTTGAACGACTTAAATAAATAGATGGTTTTCTTCTTCACTGTGTTAAATATTCGTGTTGTGTTCGAGGTCATCACACTGTTGTTGAGGTCATCAAAGCTGTGATGCTTTCATGGTCCAGAAATAAAAGTACGACCTTTATTGTCACGTAATCACAGCGTTCGATCCAGTAGCTCTGAGCTCTGTTGGTTTAGTCTGGAGACTTTATTATACCAACATTGATATTGAATTCAAAGGACTATGAATTAAAAAATACTCTATTTAGAATTTTATTTCTTTTAACTATTGTCATTAGAATATTAAAATGTATATGTATGTAATGTACAAAACACAATCATTGTGAAGTGATTAAAAAACATAAAAATTTCACCTTTCACCTAAAAACCTTTTTTAAATGATAATAAACGTTGGTCCTATTTGCATAAATCTAGCCAATCACTGAAGGCACCGCACATTATGAACCAATCACTGAAGGCACCGCACATTATGAACCAATCACTGAAGGCACCACACATTATGAACCAATCACTGAAGGCACCGCACATTATGAACCAATCACTGAAGGCACCGCACATTATGAACCAATCACTGAAGGCACCACACATTATGAACCAATCACTGAAGGCACCACACATTATGAACCAATCACTGAAGGCACCACACATTATGAACCAATCACTGAAGGCACCACACATTATGAACCAATCACTGAAGGCACCACACATTATGAACCAATCACTGAAGGCACCACACATTATGAACCAATCACTGAAGGCACCGCACATTATGAACCAATCACTGAAGGCACCACACATTATGAACCAATCACTGAAGGCACCGCACATTATGAACCAATCACTGAAGGCACCGACATTATGAACCAATCACTGAAGGCACCGCACATTATGAACCAATCACTGAAGGCACCGCACATTATGAACCAATCACTGAAGGCACCGCACATTATGAACCAATCACTGAAGGCACCGCACATTATGAACCAATCACTGAAGGCACCGCACATTATGAACCAATCACTGAAGGCACCGCACATTATGAACCAATCACTGAAGGCACCACACATTATGAACCAATCACTGAAGGCACCGCACATTATGAACCAATCACTGAAGGCACCGCACATTATGAACCAATCACTGAAGGCACCACACATTATGAACCAATCACTGAAGGCACCACACATTATGAACCAATCAGAAGCAACAAGAGGCGGGTCTTTCATCACAGCACGACTCACACAACGAGTCGTCATAACAACAGCATACATCTGTCAATCTCTCCGTTGTCCGGGTTTTCTTACTAATTATATCATTTAAGATTAGTATTGTATCAGTAAGTTCCTCTCATGACCTTTGACCTGTTCTTCCCTCAGCTTTGCCTGAACCTTCAGAGGTGTTTGGAGCGTTTGTTCTCCGCGGCCGGAGTCGTGTCTGGATCCCGGGCTGGAAAAGAATCTGCTCGGAACGTTGTAAAAACACTAGAGTGGGTGGGTTTGGGGGGGAAACGTCACAATATAGGTTTGAAAATAGAAAATAAAAACAACACTGAACCCCTGGCTGACCCCTGGCGGGCGTGAGAGGGTCCTGCAGGTGGTGCATGATTCTGGTGGTGGGGGGGGTCGTCTGTCCTCACAGCCTTCGTCTGCGTGTTTGTGTCTGAAACATGTAATAAACTTCATCATATTAGTATCAAATACTCTCACGGTTTTAAACAGGAAGCACTGAAGGGACCTTTTTATTTGTCTTTCCTCGTGACCTTTGTTTCGTCCACGAGATGTTTGGAGATGTGTTGATATTTATACGCGAGTCAGAGCATGTGTGTGTGTGGAGGAGAGTTGGTTTTATATGTACAAGTGTATCATTTTAGGTCCCTGCCTGTAAATACAAACACACACACCTTGCATGTACACACACGTGTCTGGACTTCCTGAAGTTGCAGAATCTTTCGACCTGCAGTGTTGCGACTCATCCACACGATGGCAGCATTATGTCATCCACACGTGTTCTTTCTTGCACTTCTTTGGTGGGTTTTTTTTTCTGCAACTTCAGACTCTGGTCCGACTTCCTGCCTTGAATTGTCCGCCGCTGACCAGCCGTCACGACAGGTAGCAGCACGCGTGTGACGACAACGATGATGTCACCCTCTGGCCCGTCTCTCGTTCTGATGTCAAACGTATAAATGTCTGTCTTGGCTTGTTGTTCTCCTGTGTGAAGTCCTGCCACTATTTTATAAGCATGTTCAAAAAGGGAATGCAGTGCAGAGATTATGACCAACAAAAAAAGGCATGATGGGAAAAGGGCTACGGTGGCCTGGAGGTTCTGTGTCTTTTCATTTGCTGAAGGCAATCAATGGATTTGTTCCCTTCTTTGTCACGGGTTCTGTCGTAGTCGTTGTTGTTGTTGGTGTGTTGATGTTTTATCAGATTTTACCTGAAAAAAAAGTTCAATTCCTCACACGAAGCGACACAAAAGCACACGCCCTCTCACACGCCCTCTAGAGGAGAGAGCTGCGTTTACGCTACAGGTTTTGAAAACGACATTTTCAACGAGTCACAAGTTTCGTCATCAGCAGAAATAAATGCCGCGTTGGTTACACAACATTGTGATGTCACGACAACATTGTGATGTCACGACAACGTGATTATTAGATCAAATATTTTTCACCTTTAAATTGTAAAAACTCAAAAAGTGTTAATGCATTTGTTTCACTACACCACAGACACACATTTACTACACAAAAAACAGGGTCAACGTCACAAATACACAACATTCCGTCCAGCGAGGTTCGAACATCATTGTGTCTTCATTTGGTTTGAGTCACAACAGGTTAACGACTTCAAGAGTCTCAGTGTTGTACATAGACTACGTGACCAAATATAAAACACACACAGACTCACAACAATATATGCAGCGCTACACAACACAAGCATGTTTCCACTCATCCCTCGCTCTTTTCTTGGTGGGGTTTTGAACACAGGTTGATTTAAGAGGTTCTAAAAAAAGAGGTTTCAAATGTCCTGCATCAGTGTCGACAAGTCTTCACTCTTTCTTTTCGTTTGCATGAAGACTCTGGTAACAAAAGTCCAACAGTTGAAACTACAAGTGTTCGTTTGAATGGTTGTTCTTGATCGGTTTGTTATTACTGGAGAATATTTAATAAAAAACAAAAACTCGCCTGCTGGTCGTTTGTGGATCAATGTTGTTCAGAGACAGTGATTGAAGTGACAGATGTGTTCGATGTCCTCGGATCCTTCAGCCTCAGTCTTGAACAGGTGACGTCACAGGTGGAGCTCCTGGCTCAGCTCACTTCATCATGAACAGATGACGTCTCAGGTGGAGCTCCTGGCTCAGCTCACTTCATCATGAACAGGTGACGTCACAGGTGGAGCTCCTGGCTCAGCTCACTTCATCATGAACAGGTGACGTCACAGGTGGAGCTCCTGGCTCAGCTCACTTCATCATGAACAGGTGACGTCACAGGTGGAGCTCCTGGCTCAGCTCACTTCATCATGAACAGGTGACGTCACAGGTGGAGCTCCTGGCTCAGCTCACTTCATCATGAACAGGTGCGCACGTCAGGTGGAGCTCCTGGCTCAGCTCACTTCATCATGAACAGATGCACAGGTGGAGCTCCTGGCTCAGCTCACTTCATCATGAACAGGTGACGTCACAGGTGGAGCTCCTGGCTCAGCTCACTTCATCATGAACAGGTGACGTCACAGGTGGAGCTCCTGGCTCAGCTCACTTCATCATGAGCAGGTGACGTCACAGGTGGAGCTCCTGGCTCAGCTCACTTCATCATGAACAGGTGACGTCACAGGTGGAGCTCCTGGCTCAGCTCACTTCATCATGAACAGGTGACCCAGGTGAGAGCTCCTGGCTCAGCTCACTTCATCATGAACAGGTGACGTCACAGGTGGAGCTCCTGGCTCAGCTCACTTCATCATGAACAGGTGACGTCTCAGGTGAGACTGAGACGGAATTAAAGCAGAATTATACTGAGGAATAATTGAGCAGTTTTGACCGTGAATGAGAAACACTTGACTGAACTGAAGACAATATGTTTGTCTGAAGGAAGGAAGAATGAAAGGAAGCAAGAAAGAGTGGAAGGAAGGAAGAAAGAGAGGAAGGAAGGAAGGAAGGAAGAAAGAGTGGAAGGAAGGAAGAAAGAGTGGAAGCAAGGAAGGTTGAAAAAAAGGATCTGTGGAAGGAAGGAAGAGTGAAAGGAAGGAAGAAAGAGTGGAAGGAAGGAAGCAAGAAAGAGTGGAAGGAAGGAAGGAAGCAAGAAAGAGTGGATGGAAGGAAGGAAGAAAGAGTGGAAGGAAGGAAGGAAGAGTGGAATCAAGGAAGGGTGGAAGGAAGGAAGGAGTTTATAAACTTTATTTATAAAGCCCTTTAAAAAACAGCAGTTGGTACAAAGTGCTGAAGATCATAAAAATGATTAAATGAAGAAAAGGTAAAAACACTAAGATAATAAAATAACACAAGAACATATATCGCGATAACAACAAAATGCTTCGACTCATGAAATCAATAAACTTAATACTCAATAAGGTTAATTAATGGCTGATAATGGCTGGTCAAGGTCTAAAGATCGTCCAGTTCATGGTTCTTTATATTCCATGGACATATTCCAACTCCTGTTTTTGAAAGTTACACGTCTCTTAAGACAGTGTGATATTGTGTTGTTCCTTCACGGCCCATTTCCCTTTGAAACACTTAGCACAGGAGAGCAGATGTAAGGTTTTCCTCCAGAGTGAAGTCTCATGTGTAAGTTTGTAGTGAAATAAATCATTTGATATATTGTTTATGAACTCAACTTTGTTTTCCAAGAGACCTGGTAAAGAGATCCAAAAGCTCTATACAAATCAAAATTACTTACTTACAATAAGCATTTAACGATGTTAGAAGCCTGTAAAAACACACAAAAATGCGTTTCGTCTTGTTTGAGATTTAAAATAAAGTCACGATATATAAAACCACTGTTTCCCCAAAACGTTATAATAAAAACAATAAGGCAACAATATTAATGAATTCTCTCGGTGAACATTCGGCTCAAATACATTTCGAACAACAGCTTTAATGATATTTCTCTCTATATTTCACTACAATAACAGTGTTAGCTAGCGTTAGCCACTGTTAGCACTGTCCGCATTATAGTTTACATATACATTTAAAACACTTCAGAAACACTTCTATACATATGCGTCGAACAAGAATGTAGACTCGACCGACGTAGTGGTGAAAACACTAGTTAAAGTGGAATAAACACAACATTGCAGGAGCTCAACTCACTGTTGACAATTCAACAATTCTGAAAATTAAATGAAACACTGATAAAGTTACTTCAGGAAAAAAACGTTAATATCAACAAACCATAATTTAAGGATATTCTAACAACCATTTATTTCAAAAGACTAGTACACAAGCTTTGATTTTGAAGGCTCTGATATTGACGAGTAAAAAACAACAAATGAGTTGAAAGAGTTTTTGGTTCTGCCAGCTCTTTTACGAAATGCTGAAATATGTTTAAAATTGTTTCTCTCAAGACTCTCCAGAGTGAAGTCTCATGTGTGTCTTACAGCCTCCACTAGTTGTAAAACCTTTACCACACTGAGAGCAGATGTGAGGTTTTTCTCCAGTGTGAATTCTTATGTGTATTTTGAGGTCCCAACTGTTTCTGAAACCTTTACTACACTGTGAGCAGATGTACATTTTTTCTTCAGTGTGACTTCTCAGGTGAGTCTTAAGGTTCCCACTGCTTATGAAACCTTTGCCACACTGAGAGCAGGTGTAAGGTTTTTCTCCAGTATGAGTTCTCGAGTGTATTTTCAGGTGTGAACCGATTTTAAAACTTTTACCACACTGAGAGCAGATGTAAGGTTTTTCTCCAGTGTGAATTCTCACGTGTGACTTCAGGTCCCAACTGTTTGTAAAATATTTACCACACTGGGAGCAGATGTAAGGTTTTTCTCCAGTGTGAATCCGCATGTGTATCTTCAGGTGACATTTTGAGGGACATTTTCTCCCACACTCAGAACAGGTCACTGACCTCTGATCATCTTTCTTTTTGCTGACAGCAACCATCCGATTCTTCACAGAGTTTGAAGTTGACAGAGAGTCACTGGTTTCTCTCCAGTCTTCACTGTCATCAGTGTCAGATTCAGAAGACGGTGACCTCTGGTGGTCAGAGAGTAGAATTGAATTCAAGTCTGGTTCTGGTCCTCCACATTCTTTTTCATCAGCTTCTATTTTGATGTCTTTGATTGTCCAGCTGGTCAAAGACTGTCCTTCATCTTCTTCATCTTTAACCTTCTCATGGACAGGAGTGAAGGAAACTTCGTTTTCTCTTTTGAAGACACGAGGTTCTTGTTCCTCATGACTCAGACTGGAGCTGCACTCCTCCTGCTCCTCACTAGAAACTTCTTCTTCCTTTACCAGCACCTGCAGAACATCTACAGGGACACAAACACACTTCAGTCTCTGGATCATTCCTTCTTTCTTTGAGTTCCTGTCGTGTGGGAAGCTCAAGTCCTGACCTGCTCCCCTGTGTCTATTTTATGGGATGTGTTTACACCAAAAGAGGAAAGTTATACAACAGACCGGAGCCAAGAAAACAACTTAAACGGTCATTGGCAATAAATCATGTAACTTCGGGGAAATAAACGCTAACTAAGGACTGCCCACTGTGGAAGATCTTTAAAATTAAATGTGAATAATTGTGTGCAACAATATTGATGAATTCTCTCGGTGAACATTCGGCTCAAATACATTTCGAACAACAGTTTTAATGATATTTCTCTCTATATTTCACTACAATAACAGTGTTAGCTAGCGTTAGCCACTGTTAGCACTGTCCGCATTATAGTTTACATATACATTTAAAACACTTCAGAAACACTTCTATACATATGCGTCGAACAAGAATGTAGACTCGACCGACGTAGTGGTGAAAACACTAGTTAAAGTGGAATAAACACAACATTACAGGAGCTCAACTCACTGTTGACAATGCGCGCCGCCATCTTGGATTTTGAAACTCGGGGATGTGGATCCTGTCAGTACATCATACACTATCCTGGCTGCGCATGCGCGGCGTCGCGAATTTGATGACGCCACTACGGTTCAATCACAAAGACCAAAATTCAATCTACAGTATCCGGCCTGCGCATGCGCGGGATTTACTGGAAAGCGGTTTAAAAACTCTCTGGAGTCAAAGTTGTCCAACAATGATTGTAAACTTATTGTGTTGTTATGAAATAAACACGTGACGAACATCCGATCTTTGTTTACTTCATTAGTATTTTGTACACATCGCTATTATTAAACGAATCATAAATAAATGTTTGGACAGAGAATAACAGAATCTAAATCTAAACTTTGACTAACTGTACGATACAAACCATAGTCTGTTTGAAATGAATTCATAATGAGTGTAACAGTCTTCCAGAAAAGTGTTGGGGCATATTTGTGTCGGGGGCGTGTCTGGGAGGTTTGGGGGTTGTTGAGTAGAGACAGGTGTGGAAGGGTGCCTGCGAGCACGCTGGAGAGAGGAGAGTAAGAAGAGAGAATAAAGACTGTTTGGACGACTGGCATCAAGAACTCTGCGTTTGACATCATTTGGGACCGCCTCGGTTACAATGGTGGCAGCGGTGGGATATCGCGACCGAGACTTGAGACATGTGGAATCACGAGGATCCCTTCAAGACGAGCACACCGAACGGTAACGGTTTTAAAGTGGATTTACCGCCACCCTTTTCCGGCGATGGAGGGCAAAGTTTTTTAAGCTGGAGCAGACGATTGGAAGTTGCAGTGGAGGCAGCCACGGGTAGGCATGAATCTCAGAGCGAACTTGTAAGAATTCTGCCAACTCGCCTCAGCCATGCAGCATTTTTATCATGGGACAGTTTACCTTGGACAATAAAACAAGACTATGAGGCGGTTAAAGAAAGACTTGCCTCCGCGTTTGGTCAACGACAATTTATGGAGCGATTCAAGACTAATCTAGCCGCACGGGTGAGGGCTCCAGGCGAGAGTTTGGAGGTATATGCTGCGGACGTGAGCCGGCTCGTGATGGAGGCCTTCCCTGACTACGGAGAAACCGCACACCGTGAAGAAAAGTTCCGGAGGTTTCTAGCCGGGTTGGAACCTGGTTTAAAAGCCAAATGCCTGGAACAAGGTGCGACCGACTTGGACGAGGCCCTCATTATTGCTGAGCGGTGTGAGAATGCCCGTGCGGCCCTCCAACGAGACTCCATGCCAGACAAGAACGCCATGTTTGCCAACTTGAGTCCTGCGGTTCATTCCGTATCCCCTTCTCCATATCTTCAAAAGGCGGTGGAGCGGCTGACTGAGGAAATGTATGGTATGAAGATGGAGATGAAGGATATATGTGCAGAAAACCAGAGGTTGAAGGCAGTTCGTGAGGACAACCAAGACCAGAGACGGTACGAGAGGGATGGACGGTGTGGATGTCGCTGTGGAGAGAGAGGCTGTGCTTCCCGGTTTTTCCAGGCTGGATGGCGAGGGCGTTCACCCGACAAGGCACGTTCTCCAGGAGCACACCGTAACGCGGGGCAAGACCAGGCCTCATGGGGCTCCCATGGACCGGCATCAGAAGGAAGACACATGGGAAGGAGAAGCCCCAGCCCGGCATGGAGAGCGAGAACCGAGCCGGAAGCAAGAAGAAGGAGTGTGTCCTTTCAGGTCCAGAGAACAGAGCCAACCCCCGAGGTACAGGGAAACGAGTGGTAGCTGGTGTCGGGGCCCAGACATCAGCGATGGAGACGGAGGGCCCACGTCCAACAGCTCCCCGCAAAGTTCCTGCGGAAGATGATGGATTTACTTCCTACGTTCGAGGTATCATGGAAGGCACCGAGGTATCCATCTTGATTGATTCAGGAGCTACTGTGTCACTGTTGAGTGAAGATTTCCGTATGTCGGTTCCTGCTCTACGGAATCGACCCTTAAAAAGGAACATTATTGACACGAGGGCAGTGAATGGACAAACTTTGGATGTTTTAGGGACAATTGATGCCACCGTTCGCTTTGGTGCAGTGTCGTTGAGACATACTTTCCATGTCCTTCGTGACTCCACACAACAGGTCCTGCTTGGGCTGGATTTCCTGACCAAGAACAATGCTTTGCTGGACTTGGATAAAGGCATATTACAACTATGGGACATTCTGGTGCCGCTTTTGAAGACTGCTGATATGGTTCCTGAATGCTGCAACGTATCGGTGGCCAATATGAGTACGATTCCACCCTGGAGTGAAGCTTTTGTTCCAGTAAATGTTTGTCCACCAGGGGGGAGTCATTTGTTGAGGAGTTTGAAGGTTACATAGAGCCCAATTGTCCTGAAAGAATGGGAGTGGTAGTAGCCCATACAGTTAACATGGTCAGAAAGGGGGTTACTATGGCTCGAGTTCTGAATCCTACAGCGGAGGCAATTGAGCTAAAAGTCGGATTCCATTTGGGCGAATTCTACGCGGTTGGGTGTAATGAAGTAATGACCCCTGAAATCTGTTCAGTCGCCGGTCAGCAGGAGGTGAACAGAATCCCTCTCAACCTCGATGATTCAGCCCTGACTCCAGCTCGTAGGAGTCAACTATCGACTTTACTCTCTCAGTTTCCAGACATATTTTCAGGGAATGTGAGTACACGGGGTAAATGTTCCTTAATACAGCATCACATCAGGACAGACTCTCCACCAGTAAATCAGCGGGCTTATAGAACCTGCCCAGGAAAACGGGCAGAGATCGAGCGCCAGGTAACTCAACTGTTGACTGATGGTCTGATTGAGGAAAGCTCAAGCCCCTGGGCTTCTCCTGTGGTACTAGTCAAAAAGAAGGGCGGCAAGTGGCGGTTTTGTGTTGATTACCGGCGGCTCAACTCCGTCACAGTGAAAGATTCGCATCCACTTCCCCGGGTGGATGACAGTTTAGATTCTCTAGCAGGGTCGTGCTGGTTCACCACACTGGATTTTTCGGATGGATATTGGCAGGTTGAAATGGCTGAGGAGGATCGTGAAAAGACAGCGTTTACCACAGGAAGAGGCCTTTATCAATGGCGCGTAATGCCCATGGGGTTGTCTAACTCCCCAGCCACTTTTCAACGTATGATGGAGTTGATACTACGTGGCCTTCCTTGGCACATCTGTATGGTCTATTTAGACGATATTTTGATTTACAGTCGGACCTTCGAGGAACACATGACACATTTGAAGCAAGTGTTGTCTAGAATTCAAGAAGCAGGCCTTCGATTGAATCCGCAGAAGTGTAATTTTGCTTGCGACCAGGTCGTATTCTTGGGTCATACGGTGTCCAGACAGGGTCTACAACCTGACCCCCAGAACATCAATAAAGTGAGGGATTGGCCCACACCCCAAACCCCATCTGAAGTGCGTGCTTTTGTGGGCCTTTGCTCGTATTACAGGCGCTTTGTTAGGAATTTTTCCCGGCATGCTGCCCCACTTCATTATTTGACTGGAAAGAATGTTTGCTTTGAGTGGACTCCGGAATGCGATGCAGCTTTCTCATATTTGAAACAGGTCTTGACTTCTTCTCCTGTCATGACACTCCCAAATTTTGAACAGCCATTTAAGATTTACACGGACATTTGGACCCGTATGACTGGACTATGGTTCACAAAGAGGGTTTGCAGCATAAGAATGCAGATGCATTGTCGCGTCGCCCGGGGTCCGAGAGTGGAGCAAGTGCAGAGGTGCGTGCAGTCTCACCGGCAGATGGGCAAAGGCAAGATGTTAGCGACCCCCTTCAAAGTGACATGGAGATGATATTGAGTCAGAAAGAAGACTCGGACATCAGTACAGTAATTGAGTGGTTAGATAAAGGAAGGCCTCGACCACCGCGACCATTTTTGCGGGGGTCATCACTTTCTCTAAGAAAGCTGTGGGCTGAGTTCAGTAGGCTTCTGATGAAGGATGGGCTGCTGTGTCGCACAATACGGGTGATGCACACTGGGGAATCGAGGACCCAAGTTGTGCTCCCTGCAAAATTGGTACCCGAACTCCTGCAACATTTGCATGGGGGTCCAATGGCCGCCCACTTTTCAGCTGAGCGGGTATGGGAAAAAGCCAGGCAATCCTTTTATTGGCCCTTCATGCTGCGAGACATAAGGCTGTGGTGTGAGCAGTGTGAACCTTGTCAAACTCGCAGGTGTCCAACACCCAAACATAAAGCTCCGATGGGTGGCTCTGAGGTCATGAGACCTTTGCAGAGAGTGGCAACTGACATTTTGGAGTTACCGGTGACTACTCGGGGCAGTCGGTACATTTTAGTGGTGGAGGACTACTTTACGAAGTATGTGTCTTTGTATTCACTGCCGGATCAGACAGCTTGCACAGTAGCACAGTGTTTATTTGAAGACTTTGTTCTTGTGCACGGTGTCCCAGAGGTTTTGCATAGCGATCAAGGTCGTCAGTTTGAGTCGGAGATCATACAGAACTTATGTCGGTGGTCGGGGGTGAAGAAGACCCGCACCACGGCGTACAATCCCAAATCAGACGGTATGGTGGAACGGCATAACCGTACACTGATTGACCAACTAGCAAAGATTCTGTTGGCCTGCGGCGGTGAATGGAATATGTATTTCAAACAAGTGGCCTTTGCATATAACACCTCAGTTCATTCAACCACTCGTTTTTCCCCATATTTTCTGATGCATGGGCGTGAGGCCAGAGTTCCAGTGGATCTGTTGTTGCCGCCATCCTTGCAGAATACAAAGACTTTCAGCTCGTTATCTGATTATGCCTCATCTCTTACAGGTCGTTTGACAAAGGCATTCAGTTGTGCCAGGATGGCTGCGGCAGAGGCCCACGAAAGACAACAGCTTTATCACAATGAGGGATCACAGTTTAGGCCCTACGGGGTAGGTTCGCTGGTGTGGCTTAACAATCCGACTGAGAGTCGCACCAAATTAGCCCCTCATTGGAAAGGACCGTATAAGGTGATGGAGGTTTTGAATGCTGGGGGGGTTCCGGGTATGGTCTACCGCATTGGGGACCCGTACGACATTAGGGAGGGGTCTCAGGTTGTTCACCACAATCGACTGAAGCCTTATTCTCTTCCGTTACATGCTGCTGGACATCCGGCTACTGTCTCGCTAGAGACAGATGGATCTGCTGAGGACAGTTTTGAGCAGGAAACGGGGGTGGCCAATCAGTCACAAAGTTCCCCAAATGTGAGTCAAGTTAGATCCCGAAGAGGACGAGTTGTTCATCCACCTACATATCTAAGGGATTATTCGATGTTCTAATTGTTTGCATGTGTTATTTGTAAAAATTTGTACTGTTCGATTTAATGTTTCATCACTTTGTTTGACAAAGTTGTATATATATACTGTATATATGTATGTGTGTATATGTATATATATATATATATTTTTTTTTTATATGTTCAATTGGTGAAACGGGGACGTTTCTTCTGTGAGGGGGGGACATATGTAACAGTCTTCCAGAAAAGTGTTGGGGCATATTTGTGTCGGGGGCGTGTCTGGGAGGTTTGGGGGTTGTTGAGTAGAGACGGGTGTGGAAGGGTGCCTGCGAGCACGCTGGAGAGAGGAGAGTAAGAAGAGAGAATAAAGACTGTTTGGACGACTGGCATCAAGAACTCTGCGTTTTACATCATTTGAGACCGCTCGGTTACAATGAGCTTTATTTTTATTCAGTGATTTCTAAAGTAGCATTTGATGACGTACAAAACTAGCGCCTCTGTCCACCGTCGTGTCTGTGGGTTGCCATGGTTGCAGTGCTTTTTGATTTGTGACGTCGCACTGATGATGACGTTGATGGTTCTCATCTGTGCCTGAGAGAGTTCGTGTGCTCTAGCAACGTCCACTGCTTTCTCCAAGTCACTTCTGAAGGTTCAAAGGTTTCTCTCTCACTCTGAGTTGATTCCAAACACGACGCGGTCGCGGATCATCTCATCCTCACTTGCAAACACAGTCTTTCACCAGCAGCTTCAGCTCCGTGACAAACTGTTGTTTCTGTGTTACCCTGCACTTTCTCATGAAACCTGGATCTGGCAAATAGGGTGTTCTTCTTTGGCATCACGTATTCCTCGAAGTGGTCATAGTAGATCCTCACACACACAGAAACCTTCAAATAAGTTGATACAACTTTATCACCTTTACATGATCTAATTTGATCAGATATCGCTGATGTTATACGTTCTTTATTTCTTGATGTTTCTTGTTAAGTTGCTTCATTTCTGTCAGATATGTCTCATAAACAGGATAAAAAAGTTGGTGCTGCTGCAGTTGTTATGGCAACAGATGTGTCAACAACATGTTCACAGCCTGCAGATACATTTGCATATTTCAATGAAACAAGAGTAAAAACAGTGTAATTACCACAGAGGCGACAAAAGACGACAGTAATTGAATTATTAAAACATTGTTATACATGTTAAGCTTTCTTTGTGATTCAATATTAAACCCAAAGTATTTAAACATGTATTTAAATATATTATTTTTAAAAACACAACAGAAAGAAAGTCACACACGAACATGCATCGATGTCCATCAGGGCCGACGATGACAATTTTATTACAACAATTCTGAAAATGAAATGAAACACCGATAAAGTTACTTCAAGAGAACAACGTTGATATCAAAAAAAACATCACTTTAGGATATTCTACAACCATTTATTTCAAAAGACTAGTACATAAGATTTGATTTTGAAGACTCTGAATTCCTGTAAAAACACTTTCAAATCAGGGAGAAACAGATCATGACGAGTAAAAAACAACAAATGAGTTGATAAAGTGTCTGATCAGAAGAAAGTGTTTCGTGTTGCCGGCTCTTTTAAGAAATGTTGAAATATGTTTAAAATTGTTCATCAAATCAGTAAATCTGATTGTCATGTACAATGTTACATCAAACATCCTCATGAGGTTTACACATCCATGCATCTATAGATCGTCTCATTCATTCATGAAGGACACATGACCCCTGAATAGAGGGATGCGTCTGTACATAACCAGCAGCAATATTAACTTCCTGCTGGTATCAAAACAGATCAGTTTTACTCAGTTCAGTTGTAAGAGGTGTTAAATAATTACCATTTCTTAAATGATCAGTTCTTGAGATGAGACAAATGGTGTCATCTGTGGTGGTCAGAGGGCGCAAGGTTCTCCAGTTCATGGTTGTTATGTATATTCCATAGATATATTCCAACTACAGTTGTAGAGTTTTACAAAACACACTTGGATTATATTGTGGTGTAATACTTGTATGTGCCTCTTAAGACTTTCCAGAGTGAAGTCTCATGTGTTTCGTACAGCCTTTACTAGTTGTAAAACCTTTACCACACTCAGAGCAGATGTAAGGTTTTTCTCCAGTGTGAATTCTCACATCGTCATTAGAGGTGAACTACCACTGTAAAACCTTTACTACAATGAGAGCAGATGTAGGTTTTTCTCCAGAGTGAATTCTCATGACGTGGGCCTCCTCTAGGCACACCCCCCTCTGTAAAACCTTTACCACACTGAGAGCAGATGTAAGGTTTTTCTCCAGTGTGAATTCTCAAATGTGCCTTCAGGTCTCCACTAGTTGTAAAACCTTTACCACACTGAGAGCAGATGTAAGGTTTTTCTCCAGTGTGAATTCTCACATGCATCTTTAGAGATAAACTACGTGTAAAACCTTTATTACAATGAGAGCAGATGTAAGGTTTTTCTCCAGAGTGAGCTCTCACATGTAACTTCAGGTCTCCACTAGTTGTAAAACCTTTACCACACTCAGAGCAGACGTAAGGTTTTTCTCCAGTGTGAATTCTCACATGTATCTTCAGGCTTCCGCTAGTTGTAAAATGTTTACCACACTGAGAGCAGGCGTAAGGTTTTTCTCCAGTGTGAATTCTCAAATGTGCCTTCAGGTCCACTAGTTTTCTGTGAAAAACCTTTCCACTAGTTGTAAAACCTTTACCACACTGAGAGCAGACGTAAGGTTTTTCTCCAGTGTGAATTCTCACGTGTGTCTTCAGGCCTCCACTAGTTGTAAAACCTTTGCCACACTGAGAGCAGATGCAAGGTTTTTCTCCAGTGTGAATTCTCACGTGTGTCTTGAGGCTTCCACTAGTTGTAAAACCTTTACCACACTGAGAGCAGATGTAAGGTTTTTCTCCAGTGTGACTTCTTACGTGTGACTTCAGGTCCCAACTGTTTGTAAAACCTTTACCACACTGAGAGCAGATGTAAGGTTTTTCTCCAGTGTGAATCCGCATGTGTATCTTCAGGTGACATTTTGAGGGACATTTTCTCCCACACTCAGAACAGGTCACTGACCTCTGATCATCTTTCTTTTTGCTGACAGCAACCATCCGATTCTTCACAGAGTTTGAAGTTGACAGAGAGTCACTGGTTTCTCTCCAGTCTTCACTGTCATCAGTGTCAGATTCAGAAGACGGTGACCTCTGGTGGTCAGAGAGTAGAATTGAATTCAAGTCTGGTTCTGGTCCTCCACATTCTTTTTCATCAGCTTCTATTTTGATGTCTTTGATTGTCCAGCTGGTCAAAGACTCTCCTTCATCTTCTTCATCTTTAACCTTCTCATGGACAGGAGTGAAGGAAACTTCGTTTTCTCTTTTGAAGACACGAGGTTCTTGTTCCTCATGACTCAGACTGGAGCTGCACTCCTCCTGCTCCTCACTAGAAACTTCTTCTTCCTTTACCAGCACCTGCAGAACATCTACAGGGACACAAACACACTTCAGTCTCTGGATCATTCCTTCTTTCTTTGAGTTCCTGTCGTGTGGGAAGCTCAAGTCCTGACCTGCTCCCCTGTGTCTATTTTATGGGATGTGTTTACACCAAAAGAGGAAAGTTATACAACAGACCGGAGCCAAGAAAACAACTTAAACGGTCATTGTCAATAAATCATGTAACTTCGGGGAAATAAACGCTAACTAAGGACTGCCCACTGTGGAAGATCTTTAAAATTAAATGTGAATAATTGTGTCTTTGTGTGTCCTGTGACAGACTGGCGTCCTGTCCAGGGTGTCCCCCGTCTCTTGCCCCAAGAAGCTGGGACAGACTCCAGCCCCCCTGTGATCCCCATAAGAGAATGAATGAATAATAATAGTAAATTGTGTTCTAAGCATTGTAAACAATTTAACTTTTTAACCTTTTTTGTGTTTTTTTACTTGTTACGTTGTACAAAAATATTCCATAGATTCATGTTCTCAGCTGAAGCATATGTACATCGAGTGTCAGTGAAACTAATCGCTCAAACTATTGGATGGACTGAAAAATCTGGATCGAGACATCGTGACTTATTATAGTGCATTATGAATCCTAAGATGGATTTAATAGTCACCGCAAGACAATATGTTCACTTTAAAGCTCAGAATAGTTCTTAAGCAACAAGAGTGAAGACAAATAAAAGTTATACAACACAGTGTTTAGACATTATTTATATTCTTACACATATTTCACCAGCGAGTTTATTCTCAAGATTGTACTACCTCAGTATTTGTTTTGTTAGACTAGAAGAGATATATTCCATTGTATTCTGTTTTAAATGTGAATATAGAACAATTACACAGAAGATATCATTGTTGATGGTGAGTTTGTTGTGAAATATATAAGTTAAAATATTGTAAACTCAACTTTGTTTTCCTAGAGACCTGGTAAAGAGATGTATAGGTTTCACAATAAGCGTTTAACGATGTTAGAAGCCTGTAAAAACACTTTTTTTTTTAGCAAAAATGCGTTTCCTCTTGTTTGAGATTTAAAATAAAGTCACGATATTTAAAATCACTGTTTCCCCAAAACGTTATAATAAAAACAATAAGGCAACAATATTAATGAATTCTCTCGGTGAACATTCGGCTCAAATACATTTCGAACAACAGTTTTAATGATATTTCTCTCTATATTTCACTACAATAACAGTGTTAGCTAGCGTTAGCCACTGTTAGCACTGTCCGCATTATAGTTTACATATACATTTAAAACACTTCAGAAACACTTCTATACATATGCGTCGAACAAGAATGTAGACTCGACCGACGTAGTGGTGAAAACACTAGTTAAAGTGGAATAAACACAACATTACAGGAGCTCAACTCACTGTTGACAATGCGCGCCGCCATCTTGGATTTTGAAACTCGGGGATGTGGATCCTGTCAGTACATCATACACTATCCTGGCTGCGCATGCGCGGCGTCGCGAATTTGATGACGCCAAACACGTTCAACCTACGCGCGGGATTTCCTCTTTAACGTGGAGTCAAAGTTGTCCAACAATGATTGTAAACTTATTGTGTTGTTATGAAATAAACACGTGACGAACATCCGATCTTTGTTTACTTCATTAGTATTTTGTACACATCGCTATTATTAAACGAATCATAAATAAATGTTTGGACAGAGAATAATAGAATCTAAATATAAACTTTGACTAACTGTACGATACAAACCATAGTCTGTTTGAAATGAATTGATTTATAATGAGCTTTATTTTTATTCAGTGATTTCTAAAGTAGCATTTGATGACGTACAAAACTAGCGCCTCTGTCCACCGTCGTGTCTGTGGGTTGCCATGGTTGCAGTGCTTTTTGATTTGTGACGTCGCACTGATGATGACGTTGATGGTTCTCATCTGTGCCTGGATATTTGTGCTCTAGCAACGTCCACTGCTTTCTCCAAGTCACTTCTGAAGGTTCAAAGGTTTCTCTCTCACTCTGAGTTGATTCCCAAACACGACGCGGTCCGATCATCTCATCCTCCTTGCAAACACAGTCTTTCACCAGCAGCTTCAGCTCCGTGACAAACTGTTGTTTCTGTGTTACCCTGCACTTTCTCATGAAACCTGGATCTGGCAAATAGGGTGTTCTTCTTTCATCACGTATTCCTCGAAGTGGTCATAGTAGATCCTCACACACACAGAAACCTTCAAATAAGTTGATACAACTTTATCACCTTTACATGATCTAATTTGATCAGATATCGCTGATGTTATACGTTCTTTATTTCTTGATGTTTCTTGTTAAGTTGCTTCATTTCTGTCAGATATGTCTCATAAACAGGATAAAAAAGTTGGTGCTGCTGCAGTTGTTATGGCAACAGATGTGTCAACAACATGTTCACAGCCTCAGATGACGTGTACATTTGCATATTTCAATGAAACAAGAGTAAAAACAGTGTAATTACCACAGAGGCGACAAAAGACGACAGTAATTGAATTATTAAAACATTGTTATACATCTTAAGCTTTCTTTGAGATTCAATATTAAACCCAAAGTATTTAAACATGTATTTAAATATATTATCTGTAAAAACACAACAGAAAGAAAGTCACACACGAACATGCATCGATGTCCATCAGGGCCGACGATGACGGAGAGATTATGGATCAACTTCAATCCTGTGTTTGCTGCTGCACTGGTTTTCTGAGTGAAGTCGACTTTAAGATTGTTTGACAATTTTATTACAACAATTCTGAAAATTAAATGAAACACCGATAAAGTTACTTCAGGAGAACAACGTTAATATAAAAAAACATCACTTTAGGATATTCTACAACCATTTATTTCAAAAGACTAGTACATAAGATTTGATTTTGAAGACTCTGAATTCCTGTAAAAACACTTTCAAATCAGGGAGAAACAGATAATGACAGGAAAAAACCACAAATGGGTTGATAAAGTGGCCTGACCAGAGGAGATTTTTTTGGTTCCCGCCCTTTTTTTAAAAACCTGACGAAATTTGTTTAAAATTGTTCATCAAATCAGTAAATCTGATTGTCATGTATAATGTTACACAATGTTACATCAAACATCCTCATGAGGTTTACACATCCATGCATCTATAGATCGTCTCATTCATTCATGAAGGACACATACCCCTGAAAGAGGGATGCGTCTGTACATAACCAGCAGCAATATTAACTTCCTGCTGGTATCAAAACAGATCAGTTTTACTCAGTTCAGTTGTAAGAGGTGTTAAATAATTACCATTTCTTAAATGATCAGTTCTTAAGATGAGACAAATGGTGTCATCTGTGGTGGTCAGAGGGCGCAAGGTTCTCCAGTTCATGGTTGTTATGTATATTCCATAGATATATTCCAACTACAGTTGTAGAGTTTTACAAAACACACTTGGATTATATTGCGGTGTAATACTTGTATGTGCCTCTTAAGACTTTCCAGAGTGAAGTCTCATGTGTTTCGTACAGCCTTTACTAGTTGTAAAACCTTTACCACACTCAGAGCAGATGTAAGGTTTTTCTCCAGTGTGAATTCTCACATGCGTCATTAGAGATGAACTACATGTAAAACCTTTATTACAATGAGAGCAGATGTAAGGTTTTTCTCCAGAGTGAGCTCTCACATGCGTCCTTCAGGGATGACTACGTGTAAAACCTTTATTACAATGAGAGCAGATGTAAGGTTTTTCTCCAGAGTGAACTCTCACATGTATCTTCAGGCCTCCGCTAGTTGTAAAACGTTTACCACACTGAGAGCAGATGTAAGGTTTTTCTCCAGTGTGAATTCTCACATGTGCTTTCAGGTCTCCCCTAGTTGTAAAACCTTTACCACACTCAGAGCAGACATAAGGTTTTTCTCCAGTGTGAATTCTTAAATGTGCCTTCAGGTCTCCACTAGTTGTAAAACCTTTACTACACTCAGAGCAGACGTAAGGTTTTTTCCAGTGTGAATTCTCAATGCGTCTTAGAGATGAACTACGTTAAACTTTACAATGAGAGCAGATGTAAGGTTTTTCTCCAGTGTGAATTCTCACGTGTGTCTTCAGGCCTCCACTAGTTGTAAAACCTTTACTACACTCAGAACAGACGTAAGGTTTTTCTCCAGTGTGAATTCTCACATGTGCCTTCAGGCCTCCACTGCTTGTAATACCTTTGCCACACTGGGAGCAGACGTAAGGTTTTTCTCCAGTGTGAACCTCTCACAAATGTGCCTTCAGGCAGTTCTTTACCACACTGTAGCCCTCTCAAATCCTTCAGGCCTCCACTAGGTTGAAAAACCTTTGCCACACTGAGAGCAGATGTAAGGTTTTTCTCCAGTGTGAATCCGCATGTGTATCTTCAGGTGACATTTTGAGGGACATTTTCTCCCACACTCAGAACAGGTCACTGACCTCTGATCATCTTTCTTTTTGCTGACAGCAACCATCCGATTCTTCACAGAGTTTGAAGTTGACAGAGAGTCACTGGTTTCTCTCCAGTCTTCACTGTCATCAGTGTCAGATTCAGGAGACGGTGACCTCTGGTGGTCAGAGAGTAGAATTGAATTCAAGTCTGGTTCTGGTCCTCCACATTCTTTTTCATCAGCTTCTATTTTGATGTCTTTGATTGTCCAGCTGGTCAAAGACTCTCCTTCATCTTCTTCATCTTTAACCTTCTCATGGACAGGAGTGAAGGAAACTTCGTTTTCTCTTCTGAAGACACGAGGTTCTTGTTCCTCATGACTCAGACTGGAGCTGCACTCCTCCTGCTCCTCACTAGAAACTTCTTCTTCCTTTACCAGCACCTGCAGAACATCTACAGGGACACAAACACACTTCAGTCTCTGGATCATTCCTTCTTTCTTTGAGTTCCTGTCGTGTGGGAAGCTCAAGTCCTGACCTGCTCCCCTGTGTCTATTTTATGGGATGTGTTTACACCAAAAGAGGAAAGTTATACAACAGACCGGAGCCAAGAAAACAACTTAAACGGTCATTGTCAATAAATCATGTAACTTCGGGGAAATAAACGCTAACTAAGGACTGCCCACTGTGGAAGATCTTTAAAATTAAATGTGAATAATTGTGTCTTTGTGTGTCCTGTGACAGACTGGCGTCCTGTCCAGGGTGTCCCCCGTCTCTTGCCCCAAGAAGCTGGGACAGACTCCAGCCCCCCTGTGATCCCCATAAGAGAATGAATGAATAATAATAGTAAATTGTGTTCTAAGCATTGCTAACAATTTAACTTTTTAACTTATTTTGTGTTTTTTTACTTTGACGTTGTACAAAAATATTCCATAGATTCATGTTCTCAGCTGAAGCATATGTACATCGAGTGTCAGTGAAACTAATCGCTCAAACTATTGGATGGACTGAAAAATCTGGATCGAGACATCGTGACTTATTATAGTGCATTATGAATCCTAAGATGGATTTAATAGTCACCGCAAGACAATATGTTCACTTTAAAGCTCAGAATAGTTCTTAAGCAACAAGAGTGAAGACAAATAAAAGTTATACAACACAGTGTTTAGACATTATTTATATTCTTACACATATTTCACCAGCGAGTTTATTCTCAAGATTGTACTACCTCAGTATTTGTTTTGTTAGACTAGAAGAGATATATTCCATTGTATTCTGTTTTAAATGTGAATATAGAACAATTACACAGAAGATATCATTGTTGATGGTGAGTTTGTTGTGAAATATATAAGTTAAAATATTGTAAACTCAACTTTGTTTTCCTAGAGACCTGGTAAAGAGATGTATAGGTTTCACAATAAGCGTTTAACGATGTTAGAAGCCTGTAAAAACACTTTTGTAAAAACACTTTTTTTTTTTAGCAAAAATGCGTTTCCTCTTGTTTGAGATTTAAAATAAAGTCACGATATTTAAAATCACTGTTTCCCCAAAACGTTATAATAAAAACAATAAGGCAACAATATTGATGAATTCTCTCGGTGAACATTCGGCTCAAATACATTTCGAACAACAGTTTTAATGATATTTCTCTCTATATTTCACTACAATAACAGTGTTAGCTAGCGTTAGCCACTGTTAGCACTGTCCGCATTATAGTTTACATATACATTTAAAACACTTCAGAAACACTTCTATACATATGCGTCGAACAAGAATGTAGACTCGACCGACGTAGTGGTGAAAACACTAGTTAAAGTGGAATAAACACAACATTACAGGAGCTCAACTCACTGTTGACAATGCGCGCCGCCATCTTGGATTTTGAAACTCGGGGATGTGGATCCTGTCAGTACATCATACACTATCCTGGCTGCGCATGCGCGGCGTCGCGAATTTGATGACGCCACTACGGTTCTCTCACAAAGACCAAACACGTTCAACCTACAGTATCCGGACTGCGCATGCGCGGGATTTACTTGAAAGCGGTTTAAAAACTCTTTACCGTGGAGTCAAAGTTGTCCAACAATGATTTTAAACTTATTGTGTTGTTATGAAATAAACACGTGACGAACATCCGATCTTTGTTTACTTCATTAGTATTTTGTACACATCGCTATTATTAAACGAATCATAAATAAATGTTTGGACAGAGAATAATAGAATCTAAATATAAACTTTGACTAACTGTACGATACAAACCATAGTCTGTTTGAAATGAATTGATTTATAATGAGCTTTATTTTTATTCAGTGATTTCTAAAGTAGCATTTGATGACGTACAAAACTAGCGCCTCTGTCCACCGTCGTGTCTGTGGGTTGCCATGGTTGCAGTGCTTTTTGATTTGTGACGTCGCACTGATGATGACGTTGATGGTTCTCATCTGTGCCTGAGAGAGTTCGTGTGCTCTAGCAACGTCCACTGCTTTCTCCAAGTCACTTCTGAAGGTTCAAAGGTTTCTCTCTCACTCTGAGTTGATTCCAAACACGACGCGGTCGCGGATCATCTCATCCTCACTTGCAAACACAGTCTTTCACCAGCAGCTTCAGCTCCGTGACAAACTGTTGTTTCTGTGTTACCCTGCACTTTCTCATGAAACCTGGATCTGGCAAATAGGGTGTTCTTCTTTGGCATCACGTATTCCTCGAAGTGGTCATAGTAGATCCTCACACACACAGAAACCTTCAAATAAGTTGATACAACTTTATCACCTTTACATGATCTAATTTGATCAGATATTGCTGATGTTATACGTTCTTTATTTCTTGATGTTTCTTGTTAAGTTGCTTCATTTCTGTCAGATATGTCTCATAAACAGGATAAAAAAGTTGGTGCTGCTGCAGTTGTTATGGCAACAGATGTGTCAACAACATGTTCACAGCCTGCAGATGACGTGTACATTTGCATATTTCAATGAAACAAGAGTAAAAACAGTGTAATTACCACAGAGGCGACAAAAGACGACAGTAATTGAATTATTAAAACATTGTTATACATCTTAAGCTTTCTTTGAGATTCAATATTAAACCCAAAGTATTTTAAAATGTATTTAAATATATTATCTGTAAAAACACAAGAGAAAGAAAGTCACACACGAACATGCATCGATGTCCATCAGGGCCGACGATGACGGAGAGATTATGGATCAACTTCAATCCTGTGTTTGCTGCTGCACTGGTTTTCTGAGTGAAGTCGACTTTAAGATTGTTTGACAATTTTATTACAACAATTCTGAAAATTAAATGAAACACCGATAAAGTTACTTCAGGAGAACAACGTTAATATCAAAAAAACATCACTTTAGGATATTCTACAACCATTTATTTCAAAAGACTAGTACATAAGATTTGATTTTGAAGACTCTGAATTCCTGTAAAAACACTTTCAAATCAGGGAGAAACAGATAATGACGAGTAAAAAACAACAAATGAGTTGATAAAGTGTCTGATCAGAAGAAACTGTTTCGTGTTGCCGGCTCTTTTAAGAAATGCTGAAATATGTTTAAAATTGTTCATCAAATCAGTAAATCTGATTGTCATGTACAATGTTACATCAAACATCCTCATGAGGTTTACACATCCATGCATCTATAGATCGTCTCATTCATTCATGAAGGACACATGACCCCTGAATAGAGGGATGCGTCTGTACATAACCAGCAGCAATATTAACTTCCTGCTGGTATCAAATCAGATCAGTTTTACTCAGTTCAGTTGTAAGAGGTGTTAAATAATTACCATTTCTTAAATGATCAGTTCTTAAGATGAGACAAATGGTGTCATCTGTGGTGGTCAGAGGGCGCAAGGTTCTCCAGTTCATGGTTGTTATGTATATTCCATAGATATATTCCAACTACAGTTGTATAGTTTTACAAAACACACTTGGATTATATTGCGGTGTAATACTTGTATGTGCATCTTAAGACTTTCCAGAGTGAAGTCTCATGTGTTTAGTACAGCCTTTACTAGTTGTAAAACCTTTACCACACTGAGAGCAGATGTAAGGTTTTTCTCCAGTGTGAATTCTCACATGTGCTTTCAGGTCTCCCCTAATTATAAAACCTTTACCACACTGAGAACAGACGTAAGGTTTTTCTCCAGTGTGAATTCTCAAATGTGCCTTCAGGCCTCCACTACTTGTAAAACCTTTACCACACTGAGAGCAGATGTAAGGTTTTTCTCCAGTGTGAATTCTCAAATGTACCTTCAGGTCTCCACTACTTGTAAAACCTTTACCACACTGAGAGCAGATGTAAGGTTTTTCTCCAGTGTGCATTCTCACATGCGTCGTTAAAGATGAACTACGTGTAAAACCTTTGTTACATTGAGAGCAGATGTAAGGTTTTTCTCCAGAGTGACCTCTCACATGTAACTTCAGCTCTCCACTAGTTGTAAAACCTTTACCACACTCAGAACAGAGGTAAGGTTTTTCTCCAGTGTGAATTCTCACATGTGCTTTCAGGCCTCCACTGTTTGTAAAATATTTACCACACTGGGAGCAGACGTAAGGTTTTTCTCCGGTGTGAATTCTCAAATGTGCCTTCAGGCCTCCACTAGTTGTAAAAACTTTGCCACACTGGGAGCAGACGTAAGGTTTTTCTCCAGAGTGAACTCTCAAATGCGTCGTTAAAGATGAACTACGTGTAAAACCTTTGTTACAATGAGAGCAGATGTAAGGTTTTTCTCCAGAGTGACCTCTCACATGTAACTTCAGGTCTCCACTAGTTGTAAAACCTTTACCACACTCAGAACAGAGGTAAGGTTTTTCTCCAGTGTGAATTCTCACATGTGCTTTCAGGCCTCCACTGTTTGTAAAATATTTACCACACTGGGAGCAGACGTAAGGTTTTTCTCCAGTGTGAATTCTCAAATGTGCCTTCAGGCCTCCACTAGTTGTAAAACCTTTGCCACACTCAGAGCAGATGCAAGGTTTTTCTCCAGTGTGAATCCGCATGTGTATCTTCAGGTGAAACTTTGAGGGACATTTCTTCCCACACTCAGAACAGGTCACTGACCTCTGATCATCTTTCTTTTTGCTGACAGCAACCATCCGGATTCTTCACAGAGTTTGAAGTTGACAGAGAGTCACTGGTTTCTCTCCAGTCTTCACTGTCATCAGTGTCAGATTCAGAAGACGGTGACCTCTGGTGGTCAGAGAGTAGAATTGAATTCAAGTCTGGTTCTGGTCCTCCACATTCTTTTTCATCAGCTTCTATTTTGATGTCTTTGATTGTCCAGCTGGTCAAAGACTCTCCTTCATCTTCTTCATCTTTAACCTTCTCATGGACAGGAGTGAAGGAAACTTCGTTTTCTCTTTTGAAGACACGAGGTTCTTGTTCCTCATGACTCAGACTGGAGCTGCACTCCTCCTGCTCCTCACTAGAAACTTCTTCTTCCTTTACCAGCACCTGCAGAACATCTACAGGGACACAAACACACTTCAGTCTCTGGATCATTCCTTCTTTCTTTGAGTTCCTGTCGTGTGGGAAGCTCAAGTCCTGACCTGCTCCCCTGTGTCTATTTTATGGGATGTGTTTACACCAAAAGAGGAAAGTTATACAACAGACCGGAGCCAAGAAAACAACTTAAACGGTCATTGTCAATAAATCATGTAACTTCGGGGAAATAAACGCTAACTAAGGACTGCCCACTGTGGAAGATCTTTAAAATTAAATGTGAATAATTGTGTCTTTGTGTGTCCTGTGACAGACTGGCGTCCTGTCCAGGGTGTCCCCCGTCTCTTGCCCCAAGAAGCTGGGACAGACTCCAGCCCCCCTGTGATCCCCATAAGAGAATGAATGAATAATAATAGTAAATTGTGTTCTAAGCATTGTTAACAATTTAACCCCAACTTTTTAACTTATTTTGTGTTTTTTTACTTTGACGTTGTACAAAAATATTCCATAGATTCATGTTCTCAGCTGAAGCATATGTACATCGAGTGTCAGTGAAACTAATCGCTCAAACTATTGGATGGACTGAAAAATCTGGATCGAGACATCGTGACTTATTATAGTGCATTATGAATCCTAAGATGGATTTAATAGTCACCGCAAGACAATATGTTCACTTTAAAGCTCAGAATAGTTCTTAAGCAACAAGAGTGAAGACAAATAAAAGTTATACAACACAGTGTTTAGACATTATTTATATTCTTACACATATTTCACCAGCGAGTTTATTCTCAAGATTGTACTACCTCAGTATTTGTTTTGTTAGACTAGAAGAGATATATTCCATTGTATTCTGTTTTAAATGTGAATATAGAACAATTACACAGAAGATATCATTGTTGATGGTGAGTTTGTTGTGAAATATATAAGTTAAAATATTGTAAACTCAACTTTGTTTTCCTAGAGACCTGGTAAAGAGATGTATAGGTTTCACAATAAGCGTTTAACGATGTTAGAAGCCTGTAAAAACACTTTTGAAAAAACACTCATTTTTAGCAACAATGCGTTTCCTCTTGTTTGAGATTTAAAATAAAGTCACGATATTTAAAACGAAAGTTACGTATGTAACTAATAGTTTGCCTAGGACTCGCAGAAACTCCACATAATGCAACCACTTGCCCCTGCAAAAGAGGGGAAGGAGGCTGGTCGTCCACCCGCTGTGGTGACGGCCAGGCCTTCATTGAGACGGTATCGAGCGTCATCTTTGTGCTCTGGAGGGAACCAGGCAACTCTTTGTAGAGTTCAACCCAAGACCTAGTCGAGACACGTGGGAAAGAAGGCTTGTGGTGTCCAGGGACGGAGCACAGATGAGCCAATCATCTGGATAGGGTAGGATCTTCATGCCCTGCTACTGCATGAGCGAGAGGGCTGCCATCACAACCAATGTTCCCTCTAATTTTTTTCGCGTCTGAGCAAACATCTCCCTGAGCCTCCATTGTACCACTGTGAGCAACAGACTGTCATCAGGCCAGTATCGCATCCATTCAATATTAACTTGGGATAATATCATTGATTTATATAATAACCATGTCATCTTTGACAATTAATATTATGCTTCCTAGCTCCAATCATATGATTTAATTATCAATTTCTCTAAATTCTACATTCAAATGATATAATATTTTGTGGAATAGTCACATCTTCAAGAAGAGATCAATGTCAGTCCATGATCGTTACCCATGGAAAGTATTTATTTATCATAATCTTAAATTTTCTATTTAAATGATCTAAAACAGGGGTGTCACACTTTTTCGGTTTGCGAGCTACTTTTATGAAGATCAAGTCCACAAGATCGACCTTCACATCCTTCACTCAGATGACTTGCACTGAATGAAGTGAATGGACTGATAATCAGTGATGATGGAAGGATGTGTGGATTTAATCATCTTCATATTAATGCTGACTTACATAAATAACTAGATTCAAATAGTTCAGTATGTGAGGAGCATATTTCCTCATAAGAAGATACTTTTCCTCTGAGGGTAACTTCCAAAAATGTCCATGAGATCCATGAGATCCATGAGTTCCATGAGATCTATGAGTTCCATGAGATCCATGAGACCCATGAGATCCATGAGATCCATGAGATCCATGAGACCCATGAGATCTATGAGATCCATGAGTTCCATGAGATCCATGAGACCCATGAGATCCATGAGATCCATGAGATCCATGAGACCCATGAGATCCATGAGATCCATGAGATCCATGAGATCCATGAGATCCATGAGACCTGGTCTTAAGTGTCAGTCTGTGTTGAATCTCATCCTCCACTGCAGACAAGTTCAGACTCATATGTACTAAGAATTGCATTGATTTCCTACTAAAAATGCTCATTAATTCGAACCCAAATGATGCACAAAAAATATTCACGTGTAAGAATCTGTTGTTGACACGAATTCAAGCCATTTTCCTTTGTTCATCAAAATCAACAAAGACTTCAGACGGGTTCATCCCTTTCCATGCTTTCAATATGTCCATCATATTTAAACGAAACAAGAGACTTAAGTTTCTCCATTTCTGTGATCATGAAAAAACAAATGGAAACATGAATTCAAACTAACAGTTTATATTTGTTAATTTTAAACATGTCTGACATGAATCACACTATTGTAAATGAGTTGAGATGTCTCCGGTGTAAATGTTTATATTTTACATACACGGTTATTAACAAGAATACTGCATTTACAGAGGCGACCAGTGGATTATTTACATTTTAATAAAACACGCATTATTTTGTTCGATATATTATTAAAAAAAACAAAGCTTATAATTCTATATCTTTTTTCTCAACTGCGTAAAATGACTGCCGGGAAGACGTTTTGCTCTTTTTATTCTCGATTCATATTAACTTTGCCGTGCGTTCACTGGAGGAGGCGGGAGCTTAGATTGGCTGCTGTGCATGTCAATCAAATTGACAACCAATCGGCGCACTGCACGGTGCCACAGCGTGTATGGGCACATACACAAGCGCTGTGTGGGAACATTGCCCACAACCCTGGTAAATACCCGTGGCGGGGTAGAGGCCCGAACGGGAGCACCCTGAACTGAAAATGACGCACGAACCTCAGCGGACAGCTGCTGTTGAGTCTGTCTAGCTTGGACAGCCTCTAGCGCTGCAGGTCCAAACAGCTCCCCCGGTTCCACTGGAACACTGCGGAGGGTTCTCCTGCATGCCTCAGTAAGAGGTGGTTGTGCCAGCAAAATCTGGCGGCGAGCCTGGATGAGAGTGGACACCAACCGCCCCAGCTCTCTAGACATCAGCGCGAATGCCTGCAAGGAAGCGTCACTGAAATTATGGACGGAAGCATCCAGTGAAGTCTCTTGTAGGGATGCTGATAAAGCAAGCATCAGGTGGGACATAGAATTGCCTATGCGTCCAATGCATGCCGCTGCGTCATAGGCTTTGCAGAGCAAATCATCCGTCACCCAACACTGGGGACGAGGACACCTCGCATCCGGTCTCAGAGCCTCATTAGGTGAAACAAATGACGCAGCTATTGTCGGTTCAACCGCTGATATGCGGCCCAAGCCAAACTTGGGTGCATTCTGCATGGCTGCCAGGGTCCGGCCGTCTGAAGTTGCATGAGAGAAGGCTCTAGAGTCCCTCCAGCATGCATGGAACTCCCTCAAATATTGGTCAGATGGAGGCTCAGTAAAGTTGGCGGGAGCTGATCCACGCCTGAAAAAAGCACTGGCCGAAGCTGGCTGAGCCTGCGGTATATCCAACTGTAGGCAAGCCATGGCCGCCCCCATTGAGCCGTCTTCAGAACCAACAGTAGAGCTGTGGGCTGAAGAACGGGAGCCCGCCGCGGAGGCGTGGGAGGCTACATGCTGTGGCACCACTTCCTCTCAATATTCGGCGAACTCAGTGGCTGAAGCTGCCATTGAAATTACATCTTCCTCTGGTTCCAAGATGGCTGGAGGAGGAGCAGGATTACCCAACTCTCTTTCACCAGTCCCAGACTTGAAGGCCAAGAAGAAGGATTTCATCTGATTAACATCCTCTGCTAATTGGTCCACCTTGGAAGCAAGTCCAGACTCTTTAACCTTCTTCCTAGAAGTGGGGCCTCTAGTCTCAGCAGCCCGACGTTTAGATCGGCCGGATTGAGCTGGAGTCTGTCGCTGGGCTGAGGTCAACTGCTCAGGCAATGAAACAAGGCCCAACAGTTGTTCCACCTCAGCAAGTCTAGCAGCCCTCACTCCCCGGGGCATGAAGCTGCAGTTCATGCAGGGATCGGAGCGAGAGCACTGCCTTCACCAGCTAAGGGTAACTGAATAATGCGACAACCGAGTTGGCGCCAATTAATGTAAACAATAATATGCCGAGCAAAAAAACGCAGGCAAAAGATGTCCCATATAATGAGATAGAAGTAGCACAAATGTTGGGAGAGGGAGCGAATACACTGTCGTCACCAACAAATATAAAAATATAACCAAAAGCGAGTGTAATAGGTTGCACCGGTAGTTAATAACGGTCGCTGTATATCAGCGGTAAAAATGTCGGGAGAGGGAGCAAACACACTGCCGTCACCAACAAGTAATCAAAATACAACTTAATGCTAGTACAACAGGTTGTACTGACATTCAATGATATATAAATATTGAGAGTACAATGTTGGGAGAGGGAGCAAACACACTGCCGTCACCAACAAAGAATTAATGCAACCAAAAGTGATTACAACAGGTTGCACCGAACAAAATGTAAAAAGAAAAGTTGGTAATTAGCCAAACGATGATGATCCGAGGCGGAAGTGTCCACGACAAACCGCTACAACTTCTCAGCGTCAAAGTCCTTTGCAGCCTCTGGAGGGCGAGAGGTTTGCAGCTCCGACAGAAGTCAAGAGACTACCAACGCACAAAAGAACCAATACTTTGATCTAGCTCGTGACATGCGATCTACCTGCGCAGCGAGAAGATGAAAAGGAACAGATCCTCTGATGTCACCGGAAGATATACCCTATCCGGGGTCATCAGGGGTCCCAAGCTACTTTTTGGTATTAACACTCGAACAGCGCATGCGCGAGATGGATACATTCAGTGCTTGAAGCACCGCCTCTGGCGGTCATCCAGGACTCATAGAACCGTAGTTACATACGTAACTTTCGTTGTAATATCGTGACTTTATTTTAAATCTCAAACAAGAGGAAACGCATTGTTACTAAAAATGAGTGTTTTTTCAAAAGTGTTTTTACAGGCTTCTAACATCGTTAAACGCTTATTGTGAAACCTATACATCTCTTTACCAGGTCTCTAGGAAAACAAAGTTGAGTTTACAATATTTTAACTTATATATTTCACAACAAACTCACCATCAACAATGATATCTTCTGTGTAATTGTTCTATATTCACATTTAAAACAGAATACAATGGAATATATCTCTTCTAGTCTAACAAAACAAATACTGAGGTAGTACAATCTTGAGAATAAACTCGCTGGTGAAATATGTGTAAGAATATAAATAATGTCTAAACACTGTGTTGTATAACTTTTATTTGTCTTCACTCTTGTTGCTTAAGAACTATTCTGAGCTTTAAAGTGAACATATTGTCTTGCGGTGACTATTAAATCCATCTTAGGATTCATAATGCACTATAATAAGTCACGATGTCTCGATCCAGATTTTTCAGTCCATCCAATAGTTTAGTTCCAAAATAAAGTCACGATAATTTAAATCACTGTTTCCCCAAAACGTTATAATAAAAACAATAAGGCAACAATATTAATGAATTCTCTCGGTGAACATTCGGCTCAAATACATTTCGAACAACAGTTTTAATGATATTTCTCTCTATATTTCACTACAATAACAGTGTTAGCTAGCGTTAGCCACTGTTAGCACTGTCCGCATTATAGTTTACATATACATTTAAAACACTTCAGAAACACTTCTATACATATGCGTCGAACAAGAATGTAGACTCGACCGACGTAGTGGTGAAAACACTAGTTAAAGTGGAATAAACACAACATTACAGGAGCTCAACTCACTGTTGACAATGCGCGCCGCCATCTTGGATTTTGAAACTCGGGGATGTGGATCCTGTCAGTACATCATACACTATCCTGCCTGCGCATGCGCGGCGTCGCGAACTTGATGACGCCACTACGGTTCTCTCACAAAGACCAAACACGTTCAACCTACAGTATCCGGGCTGCGCATGCGCGGGATTTACTGGAAAGCGGTTTAAAAACTCTTTAACGTGGAGTCAAAGTTGTCCAACAATGATTTTAAACGTATTGTGTTGTTATGAAATAAACACGTGACGAACATCCGATCTTTGTTTACTTCATTAGTATTTTGTACACATCGCTATTATTAAACGAATCATAAATAAATGTTTGGACAGAGAATAAAAGAATCTAAATATAAACTTTGACTAACTGTACGATACAAACCATAGTCTGTTTGAAATGAATTGATTTATAATGAGCTTTATTTTTATTCAGTGATTTCTAAAGTAGCATTTGATGACGTACAAAACTAGCGCCTCTGTCCACCGTCGTGTCTGTGGGTTGCCATGGTTGCAGTGCTTTTTGATTTGTGACGTCGCACTGATGATGACGTTGATGGTTCTCATCTGTGCCTGAGAGAGTTCGTGTGCTCTAGCAACGTCCACTGCTTTCTCCAAGTCACTTCTGAAGGTTCAAAGGTTTCTCTCTCACTCTGAGTTGATTCCAAACACGACGCGGTCGCGGATCATCTCATCCTCACTTGCAAACACAGTCTTTCACCAGCAGCTTCAGCTCCGTGACAAACTGTTGTTTCTGTGTTACCCTGCACTTTCTCATGAAACCTGGATCTGGCAAATAGGGTGTTCTTCTTTGGCATCACGTATTCCTCGAAGTGGTCATAGTAGATCCTCACACACACAGAAACCTTCAAATAAGTTGATACAACTTTATCACCTTTACATGATCTAATTTGATCAGATATCGCTGATGTTATACCTTCTTTATTTCTTGATGTTTCTTGTTAAGTTGCTTCATTTCTGTCAGATATGTCTCATAAACAGGATAAAAAAGTTGGTGCTGCTGCAGTTGTTATGGCAACAGATGTGTCAACAACATGTTCACAGCCTGCAGATGACGTGTACATTTGCATATTTCAATGAAACAAGAGTAAAAACAGTGTAATTACCACAGAGGCGACAAAAGACGACAGTAATTGAATTATTAAAACATTGTTATACATCTTAAGCTTTCTTTGAGATTCAATATTAAACCCAAAGTATTTAAACATGTATTTAAATATATTATTTGTAAAAACACAACAGAAAGAAAGTCACACACGAACATGCATCGATGTCCATCAGGGCCGACGATGACAATTTTATTACAACAATTCTGAAAATTAAATGAAACACCGATAAAGTTACTTCAGGAGAACAACGTTAATATAAAAAAAACATCACTTTAGGATATTCTACAACCATTTATTTCAAAAGACTAGTACATAAGATTTGATTTTGAAGACTCTGAATTCCTGTAAAAACACTTTCAAATCAGGGAGAAACAGATAATGCGGTAAAAACAACAAATGAGTTGATAACGTGTCTGATCAGAAGGAAGGGATTTGTGTTGCTCTTTTAAGAAATGCTGAAATTTGTTTAAAATTGTTCATCAAATCAGTAAATCTGATTGTCATGTACAATGTTACATCAAACATCCTCATGAGGTTTACACATCCATGCATCTATAGATCGTCTCATTCATTCATGAAGGACACATGACCCCTGAATAGAGGGATGCGTCTGTACATAACCAGCAGCAATATTAACTTCCTGCTGGTATCAATCAGATCAGTTTTACTCAGTTCAGTTGTAAGAGGTGTTAAATAATTACCATTTCTTAAATGATCAGTTCTTGAGATGAGACAAATGGTGTCATCTGTGGTGGTCAGAGGGCGCAAGGTTCTCCAGTTCATGGTTGTTATGTATATTCCATAGATATATTCCAACTAAAGTTGTAGAGTTTTACAAAACACACTTGGATTATATTGCGGTGTAATACTTGTATGTGCCTCTTAAGATTTTCCAGAGTGAAGTCTCATGTGTTTCGTACAGCGGCTACTAGTTGCAAAACCTTTACCACACTGAGAGCAGATGTAAGGTTTTTCTCCAGTGTGAATTCTCACATGCGTCATTAGAGATGAACTACATGTAAAACCTTTATTACAATGAGAGCAGATGTAAGGTTTTTCTCCAGTGTGAATTCTCACATGCGTCATTAGAGATGATCTACATGTAAAACCTTTATTACAATGAGAGCAGATGTAAGGTTTTTCTCCAGAGTGAACTCTCACATGTATCTTTAGTCCTCCACTACCTGTAAAACCTTTACCACACTCAGAACAGACGTAAGGTTTTTCTCCAGCGTGAATTCTCACATGTACTTTCAGGTCTCTCTTAGTTGTAAAACCTTTACCACACTCAGAGCAGACGTAAGGTTTTCCTCCAGTGTGAATTCTCAAATGTTCCTTCAGGTCTCCACTAGTTGTAAAACCTTTACCACACTGAGAGCAGATGTAATGTTTTTTTTCAGTGTGCATTCTCACATGCGTCATTAGAGATGAACTACGTGTAAAACCTTTATTACAATGAGAGCAGATGTAAGGTTTTTCACCAGAGTGAACTCTCACATGTATCTTTAGTCCTCCACTACCTGTAAAACCTTTACCACACTCAGAACAGACGTAAGGTTTTTCTCCAGTGTGACTTCTCACATGTGCTTTCAGGCCTCCACTGTTTGTAAAATATTTACCACACTGGGAGCAGACGTAAGGTTTTTCTCCAGTGTGAATTCTCAAATGTGCCTTCAGGTCTCCACTAGTTGAAAAACCTTTACCACACTGGGAGCAGATGCAAGGTTTTTCTCCAGTGTGAATTCTCAAATGTGCCTTCAGGCCTCCACTAGTTGAAAAACCTTTACCACACTGGGAGCAGATGTAAGGTTTTTCTCCAGTGTGAATCCGCATGTGTATCTTCAGGTGACATTTTGAGGGACATTTTCTCCCACACTCAGAACAGGTCACTGACCTCTGATCATCTTTCTTTTTGCTGACAGCAACCATCCGGTTCTTCACAGAGTTTGAAGTTGACAGAGAGTCACTGGTTTCTCTCCAGTCTTCACTGTCATCAGTGTCAGATTCAGAAGACGGTGACCTCTGGTGGTCAGAGAGTAGAATTGAATTCAAGTCTGGTTCTGGTCCTCCACATTCTTTTTCATCAGCTTCTATTTTGATGTCTTTGATTGTCCAGCTGGTCAAAGACTCTCCTTCATCTTCTTCATCTTTAACCTTCTCATGGACAGGAGTGAAGGAAACTTCGTTTTCTCTTCTGAAGACACGAGGTTCTTGTTCCTCATGACTCAGACTGGAGCTGCACTCCTCCTGCTCCTCACTAGAAACTTCTTCTTCCTTTACCAGCACCTGCAGAACATCTACAGGGACACAAACACACTTCAGTCTCTGGATCATTCCTTCTTTCTTTGAGTTCCTGTCGTGTGGGAAGCTCAAGTCCTGACCTGCTCCCCTGTGTCTATTTTATGGGATGTGTTTACACCAAAAGAGGAAAGTTATACAACAGACCGGAGCCAAGAAAACAACTTAAACGGTCATTGTCAATAAATCATGTAACTTCGGGGAAATAAACGCTAACTAAGGACTGCCCACTGTGGAAGATCTTTAAAATTAAATGTGAATAATTGTGTCTTTGTGTGTCCTGTGACAGACTGGCGTCCTGTCCAGGGTGTCCCCCGTCTCTTGCCCCAAGAAGCTGGGACAGACTCCAGCCCCCCTGTGATCCCCATAAGAGAATGAATGAATAATAATAGTAAATTGTGTTCTAAGCATTGTTAACAATTTAACCCCAACTTTTTAACTTATTTTTGTGTTTTTTTACTTTGACGTTGTACAAAAATATTCCATAGATTCATGTTCTCAGCTGAAGCATATGTACATCGAGTGTCAGTGAAACTAATCGCTCAAACTATTGGATGGACTGAAAAATCTGGATCGAGACATCGTGACTTATTATAGTGCATTATGAATCCTAAGATGGATTTAATAGTCACCGCAAGACAATATGTTCACTTTAAAGCTCAGAATAGTTCTTAAGCAACAAGAGTGAAGACAAATAAAAGTTATACAACACAGTGTTTAGACATTATTTATATTCTTACACATATTTCACCAGCGAGTTTATTCTCAAGATTGTACTACCTCAGTATTTGTTTTGTTAGACTAGAAGAGATATATTCCATTGTATTCTGTTTTAAATCTGAATATAGAACAATTACACAGAAGATATCATTGTTGATGGTGAGTTTGTTGTGAAATATATAAGTTAAAATATTGTAAACTCAACTTTGTTTTCCTAGAGACCTGGTAAAGAGATGTATAGGTTTCACAATAAGCGTTTAACGATGTTAGAAGCCTGTAAAAACACTTTTGAAAAAACACTCATTTTTAGCAACAATGCGTTTCCTCTTGTTTGAGATTTAAAATAAAGTCACGATATTTAAAATCACTGTTTCCCCAAAACGTAATAATAAAAACAATAAGGCAACAATATTAATGAATTCTCTCGGTGAACATTCGGCTCAAATACATTTCGAACAACAGTTTTAATGATATTTCTCTCTATATTTCACTACAATAACAGTGTTAGCTAGCGTTAGCCACTGTTAGCACTGTCCGCATTATAGTTTACATATACATTTAAAACACTTCAGAAACACTTCTATACATATGCGTCGAACAAGAATGTAGACTCGACCGACGTAGTGGTGAAAACACTAGTTAAAGTGGAATAAACACAACATTACAGGAGCTCAACTCACTGTTGACAATGCGCGCCGCCATCTTGGATTTTGAAACTCGGGGATGTGGATCCTGTCAGTACATCATACACTATCCTGGCTGCGCATGCGCGGCGTCGCGAACTTGATGACGCCACTACGGTTCTCTCTCAAAGACCAAACACGTTCAACCTACAGTATCCGGGCTGCGCATGCGCGGGATTTCCTCTTTAACGTGGAGTCAAAGTTGTCCAACAATGATTGTAAACTTATTGTGTTGTTATGAAATAAACACGTGACGAACATCCGATCTTTGTTTACTTCATTAGTATTTTGTACACATCGCTATTATTAAACGAATCATAAATAAATGTTTGGACAGAGAATAACAGAATCTAAATATAAACTTTGACTAACTGTACGATACAAACCATAGTCTGTTTGAAATGAATTGATTTATAATGAGCTTTATTTTTATTCAGTGATTTCTAAAGTAGCATTTGATGACGTACAAAACTAGCGCCTCTGTCCACCGTCGTGTCTGTGGGTTGCCATGGTTGCAGTGCTTTTTGATTTGTGACGTCGCACTGATGATGACGTTGATGGTTCTCATCTGTGCCTGAGAGAGTTCGTGTGCTCTAGCAACGTCCACTGCTTTCTCCAAGTCACTTCTGAAGGTTCAAAGGTTTCTCTCTCACTCTGAGTTGATTCCAAACACGACGCGGTCGCGGATCATCTCATCCTCACTTGCAAACACAGTCTTTCACCAGCAGCTTCAGCTCCGTGACAAACTGTTGTTTCTGTGTTACCCTGCACTTTCTCATGAAACCTGGATCTGGCAAATAGGGTGTTCTTCTTTGGCATCACGTATTCCTCGAAGTGGTCATAGTAGATCCTCACACACACAGAAACCTTCAAATAAGTTGATACAACTTTATCACCTTTACATGATCTAATTTGATCAGATATCGCTGATGTTATACCTTCTTTATTTCTTGATGTTTCTTGTTAAGTTGCTTCATTTCTGTCAGATATGTCTCATAAACAGGATAAAAAAGTTGGTGCTGCTTTGTTATGGCAACAGATTGTCAACAACATGTTCACAGCCTGCAGATGACGTGTACATTTGCATATTTCAATGAAACAAGAGTAAAAACAGTGTAATTACCACAGAGGCGACAAAAGACGACAGTAATTGAATTATTAAAACATTGTTATACATCTTAAACTTTCTTTGTGATTAAATATTAAACCCAAAGTATTTTAAAATGTATTTAAATATATTATCTGTAAAAACCGAAAGAAAGTCACACACGAACATGCATCGATGTCCATCAGGGCCGACGATGACAATTTTATTACAACAATTCTGAAAATGAAATGAAACACCGATAAAGTTACTTCAAGAGAACAACGTTGATATAAAAAAAAACATCACTTTAGGATATTCTACAACCATTTATTTCAAAAGACTAGTACATAAGATTTGATTTTGAAGACTCTGAATTCCTGTAAAAACACTTTCAAATCAGGGAGAAACAGATAATAACGAAATTTGTTTAAAATTGTTCATCAAATCAGTAAATCTGATTGTCATGTACAATGTTACATCAAACATACTCAGGAGGTTTACACATCCATGCATCTATAGATCGTCTCATTCATTCATGAAGGACATCATTTTATGAATCACTTCTCAATTATTGACATTCATTCCTCAACACACTGAAACTTAAAGATTCAATGCAGGTAAAAAGTGGTGGAAGTTCATGATGAACAAAAAAATGAGAAAACACATGAAAAAGAGCAGACATAGTCCATCACAGTGTCTAAAGTTTCAAAGACGAATCATCTAAATGACCAATTTTCTCCGTAACTGCAAAATACATCAATAAACATAATAGTTCAGCCAAACTTCAAATTCCACTCATTTTCTACTCACCCTTGATCTAGGGTTGGGATTATTATTATGATTAGTCATTTAATCTCCAGATGAATCAATAAAGTTAATTACCTATCTAAAAAACACAAAAAAAAAAACAAAAAACATCGAAATACCTTCATTCTGCTCGTCTGTAACGTCCCTCTTGTATTGAAGCTCCACATGAGAAGAATTGTTCAGGAAAGATTCAAACAGGTCTATATTTGAAGTTTGTTTTTAGTGGAAGTGCTCAGCCTCTCAGCTGCAGTCGGAAATCTTTCCTCATTGAAACACATTGAGAGTGTCAGTGCTCATGCACAACATTTAGGATGATGGTCTCGTAGCTTTAGCTAAAAACAAACTGAAATATAGACTCAATTCAATTCCTCATGTCGATGCTTTAATTAATTTAGGAAGGAAGACGAAGACAACTGAGCTCCAGTCGCTACATTAAAATGAAAAAACATTTTTGTCTATAACTCCAAAAAGAACAGATTACTCCGATTATAATCAACATTAGTGATCATGAGGGTGAGTAGAAAATAAGCAATAATTTGAATTTCGACTCATTTAAATCAACACTAATAATAACTAAAACATTGTTAAATAAAATAACATGCATGTACCTGATATTCCAACTCCAGTAGTACAGTTTTAAGACTCACATCTGGGTTTTATTGAGGTGTAATACTTTTATGTGCCTCTAAAGTCTCTCCAGTGTGAGTTTGCATGTGTTTCTTCAGGTTTCCACTGTTTTTAAAACCTTTACCACACATAGAGCAAATGTTAGGTTTTCTTCAGTGTGAGTTCTTTTGTGTTTCTTCAGCTCTCCACTGCTTGAATAACTTTCATCACACTGAGAGCAGATGTAAGGTTTTTCTCCAGTGTGATTTCTAACATGAACTGTCAGTTGTGGACGGATTTTAAAACCTTTACCACACCAAGAGCAGACATAAGGTTTTTCTCCAGTGTGAACTCTCACATGTCTCTTCAGGCATTTACTGCTTGTAAAACCTTTACCACACAGAGAACAAATGTACGATTTTTCTCCTGTGTGAATTCGCTCATGTACTTTCATGTCCCAACGGTTTTTAAAAGCTTTCCCACACTGAGAACAGTTATAAGGTTTTTCTCCAGTGTGTATTCTGACATGCGTCTTTAGATTTAAACTACGTGTAAAACCTTTACCACAATGAGAGCAGACGTAAGGTTTTTCTCCAGTGTGAATTCTCAAATGTGCCTTCAGGTCTCCACTAGTTGTAAAACCTTTACTACACTCAGAGCAGACGTAAGGTTTTTCTCCAGAGTGAGCTCTCTCATGTATCTGCAGGCCTCCACTAGTTGAAAAACCTTTACCACACTGGGAGCAGATGTAAGGTTTTTCTCCAGTGTGACTTCTCATGTGTGTCTTCAGGTGTGAACCAATTTTAAAACCTTTTCCACACTGAGAGCAGACGTAAGGTTTTTCTCCAGTGTGAATTCTCGCATGTATCTTCAGGCCTCCACTAGTTGAAAAACCTTTACCACACTGGGAGCAGATGTAAGGTTTTTCTCCAGTGTGAATCCGCATGTGTATCTTCAGGTCAGATTTTGAGGGACATTTCTTCCCACACTCAGAACAGGTCACTGACCTCTGATCATCTTTCTTTTTGCTGACAGCAACCATCCGATTCTTCACAGAGTTTGAAGTTGACAGAGAGTCACTGGTTTCTCTCCAGTCTTCACTGTCATCAGTGTCAGATTCAGGAGACGGTGACCTCTGGTGGTCGGAGAGTAGAATTATATTCAAGTCTGGTTCTGGTCCTCCACATTCTTTTTCATCAGCTTCTATTTTTATGCCTTTGATTGTCCAGCTGGTCAAAGACTCTCCTTCATCTTCTTCATCTTTAACCTTCTCATGGACAGGAGTGAAGGAGAACGTGGTGGAAACTTCGTTTTCTCTTTTGAAGACACAAGGTTCTTGTTCCTCATGACTCAGACTGGAGCTGCACTCCTCCTGCTCCTCACTAGAAACTTCTTCTTCCTTTACCAGCACCTGCAGAACATCTACAGGGACACAAACACACTTCAGTCTCTGGATCATTCCTTCTTTCTTTGAGTTCCTGTCGTGTGGGAAGCTCAAGTCCTGACTGTGTGACTTAAGTACTCATTACAAAAGCACAACAACTTTTATGCAATAAGAAGGCTGAAGAAAAATAAAAGTTAAACAAAAACATGCCTCTTTTTACTTACAAGTTCAGGTATTAGTTGTATTTTTTGTTTTATCAGCAATAATAAGACTTATAACACTAAAGGTAGAATACTTTTTGTTCCCTTTAGTTTGGACATTAATTAAATTCTGACAAAGCATTTCATTCTTTAAAAAAAATGACAGTTTGCCTTCCAATCGTGAACGCTTTACAGGAATGTAACAAATTACTGATATGAATCACAAATCGGTTTCGATTTTGTGATGCGAGTGCATCGATACACAAGCCCCTGGACCGATCTTAATGAACCACGAATCTCCAAAAATGTTTATTTATTTCACATCCATGTTGAAATGTATTTGATTATTTTGCTTTAATTTGTGTCAGTAGTAAAAAATGAATTTTAAGTTTGTTTTCATTGTCAGAGGCTTTCAACCGTTGTTAAAGTGTAACGTGTTATAATAAACACAGTGACATGGTTCTTTATTCACGTGTCAAAAACCACAAAAAAATACTTGTTTGCTGGTCTTTTATTAAACATATTACTATGAAGGTAGACAATATCACATTGATTGATTTAGGATCATTCATGAGCTCAAATGTCTACTTTAAACAAGGAACTATATGAAACTATTCTCTTGACCATTGAACCAGGTCAACTGGACTTGGTTTGTGTATGCGTCTAGTCCAGTGGTTCTTAACCTTGTTGGAGGTACCGAACCCCACCGGTTTCATATGCGCATTCACCGAACCCCTCTTTAGTGAAAAATAAAATATGTTTTTTTTAGATTCAAGACATAGATATGTATATGATATGTATCTGTATTCCCGTCTAAAGTTTTCCTTTAGTTTTGCCGGTGCGAGACTAGAGTTGCTCAACTTGGAGTTGCAAATCATGCACATTCCGTGATACATGTGAATCCTTGTTGTACATATTCGACCAACCACTTTCTTCTTTTTCCCAACATAGTTAGTGTGGATTAAAATATTAACAAAGAAATCACACCATGTACTACCACGACAGTTGCACGTTGACTACTGAGCACTAAATTCACCGCAGCACTTATTGGCCAAACAGTGTAACATGATCATCTGCAGCCAGTGATGGCCAAGTGTGTCATCATGAATTTATACGATAATTCGGGTGTGTCCGGACCTCCGCAGTAGAGGCTCTGCCGAACCCCTGAGACCGACTCACCGAACCCCTAGGGTTTGATCAAACCCAGGTTAAGAACCACTGGTCCAGTCAGACCTGCTAGTCTCTCCAACTGATGAAGCCACTTGGATAAGAAATGCCTTCAAAGAGAAAAGTCAAATTGAACTGATTCAACTGCCTAGAGATGCCTTTGACCTGACAAATGAGAACTTGCACAGACTCATCAGATTACATCATATTGCACTGATTCATAACCAATCTAATTGTTTGTTTTTAAACTGTATTGTTCCCCAAATGGTTTCGTACCCCATGTATCTAGATACGTATCGAATCTTCTTTTAATGGAGAGATGCAAACACCAAGCGCTTTATTTATGTGCTGACCTTGAAGTGTTTTATGTAGTACATGGCGCTCACGCTCTGTTAAAATGTTTTCATACAACTTTGGTAAATACTTAGATAACCTTGTTATGATCAGACACGTTAAAAAAGACAGACAAGAGCTCAGACAGGCTGTTCTGCATGTCAATCAAGCTGTTTAAAGCTGGCTACTGCAATACTTCGATGAGTGTTCAATTGATAGACAGAAGGGATATAAACAAATGAGCGGAGCAGTTGGACCAAGAAAGAAACTAAAGTCATGTAAACACACAAGCACAAACAGTTTCAAAACTTTGATTTACTTGAGCCAATCACTACATTTATGTGCTTTCCCTTCAGAGAAGATGTGGAGGTTGCTTTACCCGCATCTAAAATCTCTGCTTCACCTGAACTTGTCTGCAGTCGAGGATGAGATGTTGACTCGAAAGGCCGACATTAAGCTCAAGGCCAGGGCTCTGGAAAACTTTCTGCGCTTGCGCCAACCATAGTGGCAGCAAGTCCACGCAGCCATGTGTTTATGTGGAATAGGTGTGTAGAATAGGTTCTTCTTTTAAGGTGGAATGTACATGTTTAAGTACTCAAGAGAGTCCTAGAGACTTAAAAGCCTTTCAGAGGATGTTGAGCTGGTGCCAAGTTAAAGGCAAGAAAGGTACAAACCATTTGTGCCATCGATAATAATGGGGAACGTCATCTCAAAACAAGTGTCTTTGGTGAAGTGAGACGGATCTTACCGGGACTGTAGACTTTTTTATTCTGTCTGAATCGTGGCTGAACGACAACATCCCTGGTGAAGCGTCACCAGCGTCTCTCTTGTCAGAGCAGATGAAGATAGACTGGTGGACTTCTCATGCTCGACAACAATAATTGGTCATCTCGGTCGGATACAGATGTGACCTGCTGTCAGGATATAGAACCGCTAGTGGTGGGTATAACCATCTACACTTCAGACTTCTACTACAACTCCGAGCCGAGTCTCGTCCAGAAGTTTCTGACGACACTGCCATTGTTGGACGCATCAGGGACAACAGCGAGGACTAGTACATGAGTCTGATATGTGACCTTGTGGACTGGAGTGGGCGCAAAAACCAAGGAGCTGGTCTTGGAATTTGGGAGGTCCAGGACAAAGTCACGTCCAGCATCCATCAGAGGCGACAAGGTGGAGATAGTTGACAACTATAAGTACCTCGGTGTGGACAGTAAACTGGTCCTGCAACACAGACCATGTGTATAAGAAAGTTCAGAGTAGACTGTGCTTTCTGAGGAGGCTCCGATCATACTTGCATGTTCTACCAGTCTGTGGTGGCCAGTGTTTGATGCTGTGGTGTGTAGGGGTGGGAATGTGTCCAAGTGTCAACAGGTTGTTTAGGAGCTCTCTGTTGAAGCTGGACTCACTGGTGAAAAGAGATCACTGGACAAACTACTGTCCATCATGGATGATGACATCATCCTCTGAACATAGAAGCAGATGGAGCACGAAAGCTCCTCCCATGATGCAACACTAATAGACTCAGGGACTCATTTATTCCTCTTGCTACTAGGTTGTTTAATTTGGAGTTTGGGGGCAGAAGTGAAAAAATGATTCTATTCCATGTTAATCTTTGTATCCTTCGTTTTTTTTTTTTTTTTTTATCTATGTTCTTTATCTTTAGACTTGTGTCATATTGCACTTTGTTCTTGTTTTTTATTAATCTATCTTCTGTGTGCTGGAAAAACTATTTCCTGGAGGAGACCAGGCGGTTGCAAAAAAACTCAAGTCACAGAACTCTGAAGCACTGATCACAGTATCAGGGGACGTCAATCATGTTAATGCGAGCTCGCATTTGGGCGGCTTTACACAACAATACACACAATATGTTAACTGTCCTCCAAGACAAGGTTTCAGACCTTTGTTATGTTAACTTGATGCATACAGTGTCAAGACAATGTCTCCTATCGGCAAGTTTGATCACAATCGGATACAATTAAAGTCAATATTTGGACCATAATCAGATCATTCAGGAGACCAGTGATGCTATGAGGGACTGCTTTGAGTCCACTGACCAGAACACACTTCTGGACTGTAGACCAGAACACACTTCTGGACTGTAGACCAGAACACACTTCTGGACTGTAGACCAGAACACACTTCTGGACTGTAGACCAGAACACACTTCTGGACTGTAGACCAGAACACACTTCTGGACTGTAGACCAGAACACACTTCTGGACTGTAGACCAGAACACACTTCTGGACTGTAGACCAGAACACACTTCTGGCTTAGCCAGAGCACACTTCTGGACTGTAGACCAGAGCACACTTCTGGACTGTAGACCAGAGCACACTTCTGGACTGTAGACCAGAACACACTTCTGGACTGTAGACCAGAACACACTTCTGGACTGTGAGACCAGACACACTTCTGGACTGTAGACCAGAACACACTTCTGGACTGTAGACCAGAGCACACTTCTGGACTGTAGACCAGAGCACACTTCTGGACTGTAGACCAGAACACACTTCTGGACTGTAGACCAGAACACACTTCTGGACTGTAAACCGGTTCATCAACTTCTGTGCAGTGCCATATAAACTGTCCGATGGTCCATTTTAAATCCAAACACATTTGATGAAGGTAGATATTTTGAACTAGACCGTTTTGAAACTGAATGTCAGATGTTATATCATGTCAGAATTCGTAAAAATAATCGACTATATTTCACTACAATAACAGTGTTAGCTCACGTTAGCCACTGTTAGCAAAGGCCGCGTTATAGTTTACATATACTACATTTAAAATGACACTTCATAAACACTTCTATACATATGCGTCGAACAAGAATGTAGACTCGCCCGACGTTGTGGTAAAAACACTCGTTAAAGTGGAATAAACACAGCATTATAGAAGCAAAACTCACTGTTGTCGAGGAAAACCGCCATCTTGGATTTCTCGGTGACGAACTTCTGCGACTTTCTCAGGAGCTGCGTCTCAAATCACATACTTGCGAACTCAAAGTTAGTGTTTTTAGTGTATAAGTGCGTCTCAATTCTTAGTATGCGATACTAAAACGCCCACAAAACTGAGTATTGGTCGCTGGACCCTCCCTAACCTAGACGGCCGCCATCTTAGTGACGTTGACGCTTTGAACGGAAGTTACGTCACTGACTACCAGTCAAATGGAGGCGGAAAAGGAAATAGTTATAGTTTGTAATTTATATTTATAGGGCTTTTCCTGACCAGGGTCACAAAGCGCTAAAACAATCAAAACAATACTCAATAATATATATAATTTAAAGGTCAAGAAATAGCCTTCGTTAAAAAGTGGGAAATCCTTAAGGAGACGTAAAGGGTTGGTTTTCATTAATGCCATCACTATAGTTTAATGTGTAAAGCATAACAACACTGAATAATAAAAAAGTTAAAAAAAGGAGATACACTGAATACTGTCAGGAATGTGCAAAGAGCAACATAAACATTTTTGGGCTGCATAATTAATTGCATCATGATTGCAATATTACTGCTATTTTCAAAGGGCATAACCTTTGTTGGAGGAAACATTTAAAAAAACATTATTAAGTTATACTTGTCAAGCTGAGACGTCCTGCAGGCACACATTACTCAGATCCCAGGAACATAAGTTAAATGGCTTTATATGACAATAAGGATAGAGATGTCAAATATATCATTCCCTCTAATTCTTTCCTTCACAGAAGCTGACGTTACCCTGGACTGGGTCCGCACAGGGGGGTGAGAATGCGGTTGAACCCCCTTCCATGCAGACCCCACCACAGACCCCACCACAGACCCCACCACAGACCCCACCACAGACCCCACCACAAAGTGCATCCACAGCATCTACCCCGACGGGTTCAAGGCGGCGCTTGGATGTTGTGGATTCGCTTAATAACCTTCAAGAAATGGAAAGTTTTCGGAGCTCCAGCAGGCCAACGTCAGAACTGGAACAGAGAGAGCAGAGAGAAGGAGAAACGAGGATTCGGAGAAAGAGGAGAGGAAAGAACAGGGAGAGCGTGGAGGGAGAGGAGCAGATGATGAGGGCGAGGGACGAGGAGACGGCTGTCAGGGAGAAGCGTCTCATTGGTATTTTGTCATCTGTTGTAAAGTTTTTTATTTATTTTGTGTAGTTTTTTGTTGAAAAAAACAAGTGTTCATTTAGGCTTGTGTAGCGACACATTTGTGACACTTTTTAATAACCAGTCGTGACGTCTATGTACATGATTTTATTAGATGTAGTCGTGCTCGGGCGCACAACACAACATTGCCACCCTGTGCCCGTCTGATGCTCCACAGATGGCACCTGGGGCTGCTGGTTCTGCTGGTCTCCTGCTGCTCCCTCCACATCATCATCCTCTGGCTCAAACTCATCGCCGTCGTTGAGGCATGTTAGGAGGAAATTGTCCCTAGTCCTTTGAAATTGTTTTTACCAATGCCAGCAATTTTCATAAACAATAAAAAATAATACATAAAAAAAAAAAAAAGAAGAAAATAAAGGGGGGGAAGAGGGGGCCCCACCCTCGTCCCCCAAAAAAAAAAAAAAAAAAAAGGGGGGGGGGAAAAAAAAACAAAAAAAAAAAAAATAGGCATCCTCTTTCCTCCCTCCTCCCAATGCATGCCCGGGGAGATGAGTCCCTAGTCTTTTTTGCCTATACTATTTTTCTCTCACTATAAATACATGCTTTTCTTCCCCCCCTTCCTTTTCACCCCATAAAAACTTTTTTAAATTTCTCAGGTACTATATTGTCAATATCTCCACCCCAAGTTACCACAAGGTTTTTCCTTATCATACAAATACTAATCCTTACTCGCTTTTCCCTATATCCAACATGGATTGAACATATGAAGAAGAGAAAGAATTCCCCTAGGCCTTACTGACACCATATCAGACGATGTCCTTCAGCACATACGTGGCAAAACCTAACCAGAGACCTGTTCCTAAGAAAGATCCTAAGATGTTGTGCAGTGTGACGCAGCAGGCGACCATCTCTGGGACATAGCCCACGTCCACCCCCAAGGCCTTCATGAAGATGGACCTCAGCCTTGTCTTTAGGACGCCAAAGGCTCTCTCCACAACACATCTGGCTTTTGACAGGCGGGCGTCGAAGCGGGCCTGAAGATGGTCGTGGAGACGCTGTTGGAGGAATAAAAGTCCATGTTTTAAAAAAGTTGTATTAAATCTTCTTATTGTGTTTTCCTTTGTATTGCACGTTAAATGACTGAAGCCAGCTATGAAATGCAGAAGTGCATTAATGCACAAGTCATGATGAGTATCTACTTTAGATTATTTAGATTCACAATATAGACAACGCTCACTCATAGGATTACCGTATTTTCCGGATTATAAATCACAGTTTTTTGTCATAGTTTGTCCGGGGGTGAGACTTATACTCTGGAGCGACTCATGTGTGAAATGATTAACTCATTATTACCGGTTTATAATTTCAGATGTTATTTTCACACTAAACCACAAGAGGGCGCTCTAGGCCTGTATTGATAATTTCCACGTAGAAGAGGAAGCGCCGCAGCCGCGATCCTGTAGACTGAACGAGCTTTGTCTCTGTGAGAGAACCGTAGTGACGTCATCCAGTCTGCGACGTCACCGCACATGCGCAGCCTGGGAGGATTAGTTACTAGTTAGTACGTACACTATCCTGATGATACTAACCAGAGAGATGTATGAGATGTCGATGAATAAAGTATCACATTAATGACACAATATTAATCTTCGTTCATAATATGTTTTATTTCAATTATTTGAGAAGTAACTATAGCAACTATAAAACAAACGTTACATCACAGTATTATTTATTTCGCTGTGTGTTAATATTGTTCTTTATTCATTGGAGTTGTTGTGTTCATTTGTTTGTGTGGTGTGTTTGATGAATAAATGTGATATATCAGAGTTGTGTTTCTTCTACACACCGGTTGTGTTTGTTTGTTTGTGTCTCAGTTGTTTTTATCGTTTAACGTACAGTAAAAATAAAAACATGTATAGTGGTAATAATCAAACTGTCGTTGATTCAATTGTTTCTTAGGCAGAATAACGTTGTTGAACTAAAAGTCCACTAGATGGCGCTAGTGTTTTCTCAGCGAGAGACTCCTCGAGGTCATGAATCTTTATCTGGTGATTTCGTTTCTTCGTGTCTTGGTTTAACTGTCAGTAAAAAACTTCCACTTTGGAAATAATGTGAAACTTTATAAGAAACAACAGTTGTTTTTATCCTGGTAGTTTTTTATTATGGAAGCCAAAGAATAAAATGAGTTAAAATGAATTTTATCTGCAGAAGCAAAAAGGAAAAAGAGATTTAAAGAAGAAGATCGTGTGGGTGAGGAACAACAGAACCAGAAGCTGGAGGAGAAAAGATTCTAGAAGAGTTTGTTGTCACGTTCTTGATGTCGAATCACGTATTTCTGTATTCATATTAACTGTTTGTGATGAAAACTTCTTGTGTTTCTTCAGGTAATGAATGATACGAGAATATATCTGTGTTTGTGTCAACATTCCTGTAACAGATTGAACTTCACGCCTCAACATTCCTCGTTTATTTTCTGCTGACCAGGGATTTATATCCTCTCGTCCTCAGTTGGTGCTGCTGCAGTTGTCATGGCAACAGATGTGTCAACAACATGTTCACGTGTACATTTGCATATTTTAATGAAACAAGAGTAAAAACAGTGTAATTACCACAGAGGCGACAAAAGACGACAGTAATTGAATTATTAAAATATTTTTATACTACTTTTCTAGAGATTTAATTCTGAACCAAAAATATTTTAAAGGTATTTAAATATCGTGTTTATAGTTCCACAGTGAAACGTTTTTAATTCCAAACACCTTTAAAAGGTGTCTTTAAATCAATACACTCACACACACTCACACACACTCATACTCACACACACACTCACACTCACACACACACTCACACACACACACTCACTTACACACACTCACACTCACACACACACTCACACTCACACTCACACTCACACTCACAGTCACAAACACACACACAGTCACACAGACACACAGACACACAGACACACACACACCCCCACACACACACACTCACAAACATACGCACACACACTCACTTACACACACTCAACTGAGGCATCAGTAGAGATTATGGATCAACTTCAATCCTGTGTTCACTGCTGGTCGAACGAGAAAAGATGTTTTTAACTATTGTATTAGAAAAACTGTGAATCTTCAATGAAACTCTGATAAAGTTACTTCAAGAAATCCATGTTATTTTCAGCCAACAGTCTTTTCATGAGAGTCCACGATTGATTTCAAGACTCGTTCACGTGATTTTATTTTGAAGGTTCACTTCCTGTTAAAAAAACAACAAAAACTTTTTCATTCATTTTCCTTTTGCTACTCATTATAATTTGATAGTATTTACACATATAACTCACTATTTATGAATTCTATCTTCCTGAATAATACTATGGCACCATATAATAAAAAAAAAATACAAATCGTCTGCTGGGATTTGATAAACTGTTAAATTGCTCATTTTAAAATGGAAGTTAAGTTTGTGCATGTTTTTGTTGAATGATTTAAAGTAAAATGTTTCAAAGTCTGATGCAAACTGATTGAAAATGTTTAATATCATAAATATAACATAATTACATTTATTACTTTTTTCCCTCAAACCTGAAATAAAGAGAATAATTGTGTGTTGAGCTTTAAAACGTAACAAAAAGGCTGTAATGATGATAAGAAAGAACTGCACTGATGTTCCAACGGATCTTCTGTTGAGATGCAAACATAACAGCTGCAGTCGTCACAGAGTCGTTTCCTTTGTCACTGAAGCGGTGATTACAGCAGTGATTACAGCAGTTATTACAGCAGTTATTACAGCAGTGATTACAGCAGTGATACAGCAGTTATTACAGCAGTGATTACAGCAGTGATACAGCAGTTATTACAGCAGTGATTACAGCAGTGATACAGCAGTTATTACAGCAGTGATTACAGCAGTTATTACAGCAGTGATTACAGCAGTGATACAGCAGTTATTACAGCAGTGATTACAGCAGTGATTACAGCAGTGATTACAGCAGTTATTACAGCAGTTATTACAGCAGTTATTACAGTAGTGATACAGCAGTTATTACAGCAGTGATTACAGCAGTTATTACAGCAGTGATTACAGCAGTGATACAGCAGTTATTACAGCAGTGATTACAGCAGTGATTACAGCAGTGATTACAGCAGTTATTACAGCAGTTATTACAGCAGTTATTACAGTAGTGATACAGCAGTTATTACAGTAGTGATACAGCAGTTATTACAGCAGTGATTACAGCAGTGATACAGCAGTTATTACAGCAGTGATACAGCAGTTATTACAGTAGTGATACAGCAGTTATTACAGCAGTGATACAGCAGTTATTACAGCAGTGATTACAGCAGTGATACAGCAGTTATTACAGCAGTGATTACAGCAGTGATACAGCAGTTATTACAGCAGTGATACAGCAGTTATTACAGCAGTGATTACAGCAGTTATTACAGCAGTGATTACAGCAGTGATACAGCAGTTATTACAGCAGTGATACAGCAGTTATTACAGCAGTTATTACAGTAGTGATACAGCAGTTATTACAGCAGTGATTACAGCAGTGATACAGCAGTTATTACAGCAGTGATACAGCAGTTATTACAGTAGTGATACAGCAGTTATTACAGCAGTGATACAGCAGTTATTACAGCAGTGATACAGCAGTGATTACAGCAGTGATACAGCAGTTATTACAGCAGTGATACAGCAGTTATTACAGCAGTGATACAGCAGTTATTACAGCAGTGATTACAGCAGTGATACAGCAGTTATTACAGCAGTGATACAGCAGTTATTACAGTAGTGATACAGCAGTTATTACAGCAGTGATACAGCAGTTATTACAGCAGTGATTACAGCAGTGATTACAGCAGTGATACAGCAGTTATTACAGCAGTGATACAGCAGTTATTACAGCAGTGATACAGCAGTTATTACAGTAGTGATACAGCAGTTATTACAGCAGTGATACAGCAGTTATTACAGCAGTTATTACAGCAGTGATACAGCAGTTATTACAGCAGTGATACAGCAGTTATTACAGTAGTGATACAGCAGTTATTACAGCAGTTATTACAGCAGTTATTACAGCAGTTATTACAGCAGTGATTACAGCAGTTATTACAGCAGTTATTACAGCAGTGATTACAGCAGTTATTACAGCAGTTATTACAGCAGTGATTACAGCAGTTATTACAGCAGTTATTACAGCAGTGATACAGCAGTTATTACAGCAGTTATTACTGCGACACGTGGCCACGATCTGCACGAGAGGTTCCATTATCTCACAGCGAGAGGTTCTCCTCCATCGTCTTCAACGGGTTACGGGAGATAAAGCCAGATTTATAGAGTCTTTCATTTCAGAACATGATTAATGACGTCTTGTTGTAACTTTACTAACAATTCTCTTCACCCTCAGAGCCTCTCACTGAATAACTACGTTTCTTCGTCGCGTCTTCATTCAAAGCCTCCAGAGAGCGACGTCTCTAGGTTAGTGAGGTAGAACTTTATTGATTGATTATCTAAGTCATGTTCAATCTCAGTAAACGATGCACTTTAATGAATCTACTGTAAAAACTATAGAGAATAAAGTTGAGCGTGAAGTACAACAAACATATGACAGAGGGCACATGGTGGCGCAGTGGTTAGAGCGGTCACCGCAAGAAGGTTGTTGGTTGGATTCCAGGCCGTCTCAGTTGAAGGAAACAGTTTCTGGTCAGTTTTGTTCAGTGTTGAACAAGAGACACACCAGGTTTCTCAGTTTGACTGACATAAGTCACTCAAGTACTGACTCAACCCTGAACTTTATCATCAACAATCACCAGAGTTTCAGTTTTGTCCACATTTAGCTTGAAAGTGTTTTCACTCATTGTTTGATTTCCAGCAACAATTGACTAAGTTCAGCCTCTGGGGCTCAGTTGGATCAACAAAGCAGTAGAGCTGGATGTCATCAGCAAACATGTGGAAGAAACATCATGATTTGACCAGAGGAACAAACAATAAAGGACCCAGAACAGAACCTTAAGGGACTCCACACAACAGATAAGCCGATTCAGACCTCATTTGATTGACAGATACACTAAAACAGAAGGTATGAAGAGAACCACTGGAACACAGACCCAGACAGTCTTCATCCCTCAGGATCTGGTTCAACTGTGTCAAAGGCTGAGGACAGATCCAACAGAACCAGAACATCACGATGTCACTGGACACTTTCAGTAAAGCTGTCTCCGTAGATGTTTACGGAAGCCAGACTGAAACTTCTCATGGATGTCGCTCTGATCCAGGAACAGCTGCTCAGACACAACCTTCTCCAAGATCTTGGACATGAATGAAGATTAGAAATAGGCCTGAAGTTACTGAGGTCAGTTGAGTCTAAGCCTGGCTTTTTGAGCAGAGGCTCCACAATGGTTTAAATGCATTGGGAAAAACCCCTGTGGAAAGGGAGAGGTTCACCATATTGGTAACCCAGGGGCCAATTACATCAAATACTTTGATAAAAAGCCTACAAGGAAGGACGTCATGGGAGCAAGAGGAGGGTTTCATCTTGTTCACTAGTGCTGAAATATCACCCAGAGTTACAACCTCCTGAGGGATCAATAAAGTTCTACCTAACCTAACAAT
>JACEEU010000731.1:928578-976078 GCA_016630915.1 Callionymus lyra | reverse complement strand
TTTGATGATCTACTGACTCCTTCAAGAAACATCTGTGTTTGATGATCTACTGACTCCTTCAAGAAACATCTGTGTTTGATGATCTACTGACTCCTTCAAGAAACATCTCAAGACACTTTTATTTGAGCTTTTCCTTGATTCTCTGAGACTCTTGTGTTTGTCTCTGTATTATCTTGACCTTTAAAGTATATATTTTATTGAATATTGTTTTGATTGTTTAAGCGCTTTGTGACCCTGGTCTGGAAAAGCTCTACAAATATAAATTAATTACTTACGTGTATTTTCATGAGTGTATTTTTATGTACATCTGTGTAGAAATATTTGACACTTTACTACCAACTGAGGGTTAAAAACATTTCACTTCTTCCTCAAACGTCTTCAAAGTGTCTTCTTCACCATCATGTTCATTGTGTCACTTTGGCTTATTGTGAGTCTCTGTACGATTGTTGACACACACTGACATCTTGACAAGATCTAAACATTTGATTTCCATCGAACCGTGACTCGTGAGCATCAAAGAAGGTCACAAATATAAATAAGTTATTACTTGTTCTGCAGTTGAACAACGTATTTTACAGCAAAAGTGTTGAGTTTGAAACAAGCTGTGTTTGTTCAGTCCTCGCTCTCCTGTATCTGCAGCAGTAGATGGTTGTGGACAGAAGTTCACTTGTGTTGCAACAAGAATCCTCACAGCCAGTCTGTTGCGAAGATCTGGATCTGAAGCAACGACGACTGCGACTCCCTCCAGATAAACACAAGATACAACAGGTCTGACCAGGATCTTCATAGTGTAGCCTCCAGCTGTAGCAGCGACCGTTGATCTGAGTCTGACTCCTCACACATGAGACCTCCTGGTTCTCTGATGACTCCTCACACATGAGACCTCCTGGTTCTCTGATGACTCCTCACACATGAGACCTCCTGGTTCTCTGATGACTCCTCACACATGAGACCTCCTGGTTCTCTGATGACTCCTCACACATGAGACCTCCTGGTTCTCTGATGACTCCTCACACATGAGACCTCCTGGTTCTCTGATGACTCCTCACACATGAGACCTCCTGGTTCTCTGATGACTCCTCGTACATGAGACCTCCTGGTTCTCTGATGACTCCTCGTACATGAGACCTCCTGGTTTTCCTGATGACTCCTCACACATGAGACCTCCTGGTTCTCTGATGACTCCTCACACATGAGACCTCCTGGTTCTCTGATGACTCCTCACACATGAGACCTCCTGGTTCTCTGATGACTCCTCACACATGAGACCTCCTGGTTCTCTGATGACTCCTCGTACATGAGACCTCCTGGTTCTCTGATGACTCCTCACACATGAGACCTCCTGGTTCTCTGATGACTCCTCACACATGAGACCTCCTGGTTCTCTGATGACTCCTCACACATGAGACCTCCTGGTTCTCTGATGACTCCTCACACATGAGACCTCCTGGTTCTCTGATGACTCCTCACACATGAGACCTCCTGGTTCTCTGATGACTCCTCACACATGAGACCTCCTGGTTCTCTGATGACTCCCCAACATGAGACCTCCTGGTTCTCTGATGACTCCTCACACATGAGACCTCCTGGTTCTCTGATGACTCCTCACACATGAGACCTCCTGGTTCTCTGATGACTCCTCACACATGAGACCTCCTGGTTCTCTGATGACTCCTCACACATGAGACCTCCTGGTTCTCTGATGACTCCTCACACATGAGACCTCCTGGTTCTCTGATGACTCCTCACACATGAGACCTCCTGGTTCTCTGATGACTCCTCACACATGAGACCTCCTGGTTCTCTGATGACTCCTCACACATGAGACCTCCTGGTTCTCTGATGACTCCTCACACATGAGACCTCCTGGTTCTCTGATGACTCCTCACACATGAGACCTCCTGGTTCTCTGATGACTCCTCACACATGACTCTGATGACACATGAGACCTCCTGGTTCTCTGATGACTCCCACATGAGACCTCCTGGTTCTCTGATGACTCCTCACACATGAGACCTCCTGGTTCTCTACAAGATGACTCCTCACACATGAGACCTCCTGGTTCTCTGATGACTCCTTTTTTTAGACCTCCTGGTTCTCTTGACTCCTCACACATGAGACCTCCTGGTTCTCTGATGAACTCCTCACACATGAGACCTCCTGGTTCTCTGATGACTCCTCACACATGAGACCTCCTGGTTCTCTGATGACTCCTCACACATGAGACCTCCTGGTTCTCTGATGACTCCTCACACATGAGACCTCCTGGTTCTCTGATGACTCCTCACACATGAGACCTCCTGGTTCTCTGATGACTCCTCACACATGAGACCTCCTGGTTCTCTGATGACTCCTCACACATGAGACCTCCTGGTTCTCTGAGACTGGTCTCTCACACATGAGACCTCCTGGTTCTCTGATGACTCCTCACACATGAGACCTCCTGGTTCTCTGATGACTCCTCACACATGAGACCTCCTGGTTCTCTGATGACTCCTCACACATGAGACCTCCTGGTTCTCTGATGACTCCTCACACATGAGACCTCCTGGTTCTCTGATGACTCCTCACACATGAGACCTCCTGGTTCTCTGATGACTCCTCACACATGAGACCTCCTGGTTTCTCTGACACTCACACATGAGACCTCCTGGTTCTCTGATGACTCCTCACACATGAGACCTCCTGGTTCTCTGATGACTCCTCACACATGAGACCTCCTGGTTCTCTGATGACTCCTCACACATGAGACCTCCTGGTTCTCTGATGACTCCTCACACATGAGACCTCCTGGTTCTCTGATGACTCCTCACACATGAGACCTCCTGGTTCTCTGATGACTCCTCACACATGAGACCTCCTGGTTCTCTGATGACTCCTCACACATGAGACCTCCTGGTTCTCTGATGACTCCTCACACATGAGACCTCCTGGTTCTCTGATGACTCCTCACACATGAGACCTCCTGGTTCTCTGATGACTCCTCACACATGAGACCTCCTGGTTCTCTGATGACTCCTCACACATGAGACCTCCTGGTTCTCTGATGACTCCTCACACATGAGACCTCCTGGTTCTCTGATGACTCCTCACACATGAGACCTCCTGGTTCTCTGATGACTCCTACACATGAGACCTCCTGGTTCTCTGATGACTCCTCACACATGAGACCTCCTGGTTCTCTGATGACTCCTCACACATGAGACCTCCTGGTTCTCTGATGACTCCTCACACATGAGACCTCCTGGTTCTCTGATGACTCCTCACACATGAGACCTCCTGGTTCTCTGATGACTCCTCACACATGAGACCTCCTGGTTCTCTGATGACTCCTCACACATGAGACCTCCTGGTTCTCTGATGACTCCTCACATGAGACCTCCTGGTTCTCTGATGACTCCTCACACATGAGACCTCCTGGTTCTCTGATGACTCCTCACACATGAGACCTCCTGGTTCTCTGATGACTCCTCACACATGAGACCTCCTGGTTCTCTGATGACTCCTCACACATGAGACCTCCTGGTTCTCTGATGACTCCTCACACATGAGACCTCCTGGTTCTCTGATGACTCCTCACACATGAGACCTCCTGGTTCTCTGACGACTCCTCACACATGAGACCTCCCCTGGTTCTCTGGAGTGACTCCTCTGACACATGAGACCTCCTGGTTCTCTGATGACTCCTCGTACATGAGACCTCCTGGTTCTCTGATGACTCCTCACACATGAGACCTCCTGGTTCTCTGATGACTCCTCACACATGAGACCTCCTGGTTCTCTGATGACTCCTCACACATGAGACCTCCTGGTTCTCTGATGACTCCTCATACATGAGACCTCCTGGTTCTCTGATTTCAACGACTCCAGACTCGATGTTGACTCAGCAAAACAAACACCTCTTGTTTTTATCATCCAATAGTAACCACTGATTTATTGATAACTGAATCACTTGTAACTCTCTGTGGTACCGCACAGCTGGAGGTCACCAGAGGTCACTGTTAGGCGATCACTTTAACCTCTGCACTATCGTGCGTCCCTGACTTTGGACCATTTATGTCTAATTTTCTGTGTTATCTCATTTTATAAACAATCCATCTGAACCATGTTATCAAACTGCATCAATGGAATCCTTCGATGGTCTTCAGGAACCATCTGACGCAGGAGTCACTTGTTCCTCAGAACATCACGTCTGAGATCCTGATCCACTGACGACTCAAAGTATCTTCAGGTTCAAACGTTGTGATCCAGTCCCAGCAGAGGCGACTGCCCCATAGAGGGCGCTGTGGCGCCGCCCTCCCACCGAGAGGGCTGTTTTTTTATTCATCTTTTATTTTATTATCATTATTTATTCTCTATTAGTTTAAATGTTTATCAACAGTGAAGACTTTACATGTTAGTCAAACGTTTCAAAACATCAACAATATTTGCATCGATTCAGGTTCTGATTATAATCTTTTATGTTTGTTTGTTTGTGTCATCATTCGTCATATCCGGTCGCTTGTTGAAGCGCCATCAGTGACGTCACGTTTCTCTAACTCAGCCAATCACACATCGTCGTCTCTGATGACGTCAGAGATGGAAAAGTTGACTTTCTGTCAATAAAGTTGAAGCAGAAAGGTGTTAGTTTTGTAGCTGATTTTAAATATTTCAATCAAGTAATAATTTAAATATTACTGGAACATTCGAGACTATTCGAGGTGAATAGATTATATATATTTTAATAATAGTCTCGAATGTTCCATAAGCTTTTATTTGACTAATGATGTAAAACTATATTTAAATCACACAGAAGAGAGTTTAGGTTTGTTTTCATTTGAATCCTCCGCCACAGATAAACGTATACAAATATAACATAGATTAATAAAGTCCATGTGTGTGTAGTTCCATGTTTTACATTTATTTACTCTTTTCCCTCGACATTGAATGTTTGAATAATCGTATTTCCCGCGCAGGAGGCGGGAGGAGGTGTTTGATTGACAGCGAGGGGGCGGGGCTCCGTGTCCTCCAGTCATCCTCGCGTCACTCAGTCTGTGGTTCGAACCGAGCGACACCGACGGTCTGGACCTTCTCGCTCTACCATCAGATCCGAGCCAGTGTTCGGAACCTTCTGGACCTGGACCTGGACCTGGACCTGGATCTGGACCTCCACAGAGGATTTCTCTGGAACGGAATATTCCTCGTTTTTCCTGCGCGAGCGGAACATTTCTCTGCCAGACTGTTGTACCTCCAGACCTCTCGCTCTGACCCAGAACCTGGCCCAGGTCTCCAGAACCGCCTCTCGCTCGAGAATCACTTCATTCAACGTTTGACCAAAATGTGATTTTCATGGAAGGTTTTGGTGTTTTTGACCATGAGGAGGATCTTCTCGCATCAGGAACAGCTGCTCTGGACTCCTTCACTCTCGGTTCTTGAAGGAAGCATCAGCATGAGCGAGGCTCTCATCGAGGCCGACACATGAGCACAGACACACGCGCACGCGCCTCACACACGCACGCTTCTTTCTTCTCAACATCATGGACTGTGAGGTCTTCTCTCCGCTGCTGGAGCAGTTCCTGCTCACGCCTCTGGTCTGCTGGGTGAGTCCTGGTCCTTCTGCTCCTTCTGCTCCACACACACGCTTCTGGCTCACACCTTTTGTCTCGTGCGCAGGTGAAGACTGTGGGTCAGACCTCCACGCACGGATCCACGCTCTCGGAGTACATGGAGTTAGTGGACGGGATCTACCTGAACGAGATCATGCTGGAGATGTGAGTCAAACCTCCTCGTGTGTGTTCATGCTAATGATTGAACCGAGCCTGAGGCTTATTGTGTGACCCCAACAAACACACACACACACACACACACACACACACACACATGAGCAACTGAAGCAGTTCTTCAAGAACCACAGTCTGGACTGATGTAGGTTCAACACAATAGAGCTTGTATTGAGGCCAAGGATGGGCCATTCTGTCACGAATCTTCTTTCAATGATGAAGATTCAAAAAGTATCATCGCGTCAGAGTCACTGTCACAGGAAGTGACGTCACAGAGTCGTGTTGAATCTAGCTCAGGTAGAACTTCATTGATCCTCAGCAGGTAGAACTTCGGGAAATAGTTTTTTTTTTCCAATTAGACACAGGAATACAGACGATAATCCATAAATAAAATAAGAAGAAGAACAAAGAGAAATAAAGAGAAGGAACAAGAGGATACGATCTAAGTCTAAAGAGAAAGAACAAGATGATACGATCTAAGTCTAAAGAGAAAGAACAAGATGATACAATCTACGTATCTATCGTACCAGAAATACTCGTAACAATTCAATACAGACGGAGAAGTATTGTGTACATCGGTTGTATCTTCTTGATCTAGTTACTTGTCCTTCAATATCAATAGTATCATTTTATAAATTGACAATTAACAAGTAAATATTCGGTTCATTTCGGTTGTTTTTTAAATTCTGTGAACTGATGTTGAGTTTGTAACTTGAATTCTCTGAAATAAACACAATATATCGTATTGCCAGATTCTTGCCAATACACACCCCTGCTTTCCAGGGTGTCCCTCTCACCATTAGTAGTTGGGATCAGCTTCACTGACCTCCATTAAGAAACACTGTTTCTAAAGTTCACTAGTACGACCAGTTGATCTACAGGTAAATCTACAGGTAGATACAAAGAAAGCGCTTTTATCGTGAGACACGAAAAGACTCAAAACATTCAATAAAAACCAGAAATATTTTTTATTTGTTCCTAGGAATTGAGTTGTGACTTCATGGAGTTAAACTGTGTTTTAACCTGATTATTTGATAAATACTTGATTTATTCTCACATCATAACCGTCGGTAACAGTGGACGACATGTCGGTAGATCATCAGTCATATTTATATATATATATATATATATATATATATATGCAAGAACCGTGTTGATATTTGAAAATATGCTAACATTTACATGCTACCTACAGCTGGTTATTTCATGATAACACAACATGCTAACATATCGTGGCGCTCCGTGTACTGGAGGAGATTCTGCCTCAAGCTCCAGTTTCCTGCTGTGATGAAGATTTAACTCACAATAGCAGCTTTAAGTTGAGGCACGACCTTCATCATCATCTTCATCATCACAGATAATGATAACACTCGATGATATCAACTCACAGAAGATTAGAATCACTTCCTCTGTCTTTCCATGATCATCTCCTCCATGATCTTTTCAAAGCAGGTCACATGTTGTTCCATGTGTTGATGCTGCAGAAGTCAAGGTTATGACGAGCTTCTGTAAAGATCTGATCAAATTTTCCTTCTGCCTGTGAGACCATGAATTCCACGGTTTCCTGTCCCTGGATTATGACTAGAGTCGGTTCAACGTCCTCTCACTGCTGGGAGACATGTTTGTGCTTCAGGATGAAGCTTGTGTCGTGGAGGCACAAGTTGTGTTATATTGTGTTAGTTGTTCTTAACTCGCCTGAGATTCTTCATCCGAGACGAGCAGACGTGTGGGTCAAACCTCCAAGACCAGGACTTCACCACCGCCTCTAGACCGTATGATCCAAGGCTGTTCTCGGGTCAAAGGTCAGAAGAACTCTCGACCTTGTATCTAGACCTGGACGACCACTGATCTCAAACGAACCTCAAATCCTCAGCTGATGTTTGAAGCTGATCCCATCAACCGGTCGTTTATCTTGAACTCGTTTCATTTGATCTGACCTTGAGAGCTGAGGACCTTCCATCGTTTTTGTTCATCTCACTCGTTTTTAAATGGATTTCCACAAGAGATTCCAATGATTAGATTTGAATGTTGTTTGTTGGTCATTTATTTGTAGTGAAATTGAATCAAAACTCATTTAAGGCTTTGTCGACAAAATCCAAGTTAATTTTGTATCATTGGTGGAAGAGATTGAAGGAGGTTTGCTGTCCTGGCTGGAGTCCAGCCTTGGATGGTCTCTCAGCGATGTCACCACACGTGACGCATGTTTACTTTCTGAACTATTTAATATCTGAGCAAAGACTCGACCGCTTCCTATTGTTTTGATCGTCCGCACAGAAGCGACTTGACTTCCCACACACTCGTGTAAACATCCAGGACCGGGATAAGTTTAGATGATTCTGAGTCTTCAGAAGGTCAAGAAGAGGCAGGAATGCTTGGGAAACACATCTGGGTGGAAAGCGTTTGAGAGCAGATGGAAACGACCACAAGAAGCATCTGAGCAACGGTTTGATCTGGTTTTGGTTTCTCCACCAAAACATGTCGGACAGGAACTTTGAACTCCGGCGGAGGATGTTCGTGTTCCGTGTGTGTGTCAGAGTTTGTGTTGTGTGTGTGTGGAGTCGGCAGCTGCCGCGGGTCGTCTGGTCCGGCCGTCCTCCCACACAGAGCCTCCAGTCATGAGGTGCTGCTGAGGCGCTCTTTGTCTCCTCGCCATCGCCGTCTCCGGGAGGCTTGAACCCAAATAGACGGCGGCGGCAACTGTGCGTGTGACGCTTCATGTTTGCTTGACTTGACGCAGCCTGTTACAGAAATACTGTGTTTTCTTTCACAAGGCTTCTATTGTCAGGGCTTCAGTTGAAACATGGAAGGATATCAAATGTGTTAAAGCTGAGGAAGAACACGGGGCGTTCCTAGACCCCCCCACGCCTGCCTCGCCACAGTCGCTCCGCCTGTTGGAAAGTAGCACAGAATGTATGTAATTATAGAGGCTTGTTCCACTTCTTCATCTCACTCTCTTCATATTCATTAACTCGGAGTATATGGAACGTATTTTCCGGACTATAAGTGTCTCCTGAGCACAAGTCGCTCCAGACATAAAATGCATAATAAAGAAGTAAAAACAAAGTCGCATGAGTATAAGTCGCATTTTTGGGGGAAATTGATTTGATAAAATCCAAGAACAGACATGTGATCTTGAAAGACAAGTAAAAATAAAACTAGAGGCAACAACAGAATAATGTTACGTTACATGAAGTGAGAACCTGGTATGTTAACATAACATATGAAGAGTTATTCAGAGAACTATAGCATCAATAACTAACTAGTTTACCAAACCATCCGTGTAACTCCAAATAACTCTTCATCCTCGTGTCACTTTTAAACAACTAACTAACTCCGGAGGTAGAAGATGCTTCCTCTTCTACGTGGAAATGATCAACACAGGCCTAGAGCGCCCTCTGGTGGTTTAGTGTGAAAATAACATGTGAAATGATATAATAATGTGGTAATAATTTCACACATAAGTCGCTCCAGAGTATAAGTCCCGGACAAACTATGACAAAAACTGCCACTTATAGTCCAGAAAATACTTTACTACTATGAGTGTTGTCTATATTGTGACAGTGATGCTCGAGAAAATACTCTTGTTTCCTGAGGTTTTAATGACTACCTGGCCTTGAATGTATCCTCCAGTCTGGGCAGTAATACTTTCATGTTTCTACTTCCTGAAGTACGGCTCGTTGTTTGTTTATAGAGCAGCATTGTGTGTAAACGGGGAACTGAAGGGTTGACGGCTGGAAAGACTCAAACTACGAGTCACGACTGACGCATCAGTTCTCAGCCGATCGCGACACATTCTGAAATAATATCACGCGGAAGCCGCCGAGAGCTAGAAGAAGGTTGTTGGTCCCACGAGCCGTTCAATCTGGGAAGAAATGGCGAGATATCTGTGGACAAAAGACGAGACATGGACCTTCTTTGTCATATCAGAAAGTATGGATTTCATGAAGGCTAGTCAAGTGCAACTGTAATATTTTATAAAGTTATTTGACGATCGTCAACTGTATGTCATACAAGTTGATTCTAAGATGGTTGGACGAGGAAAGACGTTTCTTGTTCACCCTTGTATAAAAATCTGTATCGTTCAGGTCTTACAGTAAGAAACTCTTATGAAACTCCTTAAACAGTTTAGTTTCTGTGGAAAAATGTAGGAAAATGTGCCGAAAACACACTTTGAAAGTTTTTCCATAAATTCAAATTTTGGTGCAAAATTGTGTGTATTGACGATCAACATGTTCCGCCATCTTTAGTGTTTATAAGTGAAGGTAGTGACTGAGTCTTTGTGGTGCCAGACTGTGGCTCCTAAAGAGAAGAACAAAAGAACCATCCGGCTCCGGCCTGTCAATCACAAGATGTCTTTTGAAAACCAGCCCACTGGACGACGACCTCTAAGGGAATACAACTCCATCCATATTTTTCTTGCGTCCGAACGTGTCGTCGCTTCGCGTCGACCAAGACTTGTGGTCGTGGACGTCCAGCTGTCGAAACCCGACCCGTTCCTCACGTCCGCCGGTGACTCAGACGGCAGCAGTTGTCGGCAGCATGAGGGAGAAAGACCACAGGATTATGTCAACGGTTCGCTGTCACCCAGATGGCTCAGTGACCCGTCTTTATGTCCCAACTTCTCTGCGAGGCCTCTGACATCAACCAGCCAATTATGTCGCCGGCGCTGAGCTGTCGCACCCATTAGTTCCGCTGCCCGCGAAGGAGTCGCAGTGGAGTCGCTGAAAGTGACGACTGTCCTGTTGAGTTGCTGCTCTCGTGCCAGACTTCTGTCCAGAGAGTGACGTGTTGCTGTGAAAACTGTTGTGGGATCAAGTAGATCACCAGTTGCTCTGCAAAGGTACACAAGGAATGTTGTCTCTTCCCTGAGAGTCCGGGCGGATCCGAGCACGTCGGACCATAAATCTCGGTACATGATGCTCACCTGGAAACATTCTTGCACGATCCAACCATTTCCTGATTGAACTCCTTAATACTCATTGATCCGACACTTGACATGTTGTCCAGGCTTTATGTTCACGTTTGTCAACCAAGGAGCATGTTTTTGTGATGTTTATATTCAAGTATTCTTACTATCTTGGTAAACACTCTGTGTACCCAAATATAAAGTACTTCTTGCAGTTGTACTTCTTTTGAATGTCATGTTAATGCTGCCTTTGAAGTGTATTTTTAAGTAAAACAAATAAGCTGTTGGTTCTTCAAACAACAGAGTTGGTGTTATTTATGTTTGTAAACCTACATTTCTTGCCTTGTTACCGTTTACCTAAAAGAAAGATGGCTGACTTATTGAGTCACCTATAGAGACATGTGTGTAACTACTGGTGGGATTCCTATGAGCTTTGTTTGCCCCTCAGCTCAGCTCAGATTGAGATCTCGCAGCCTTGTGTTCTCTGAGATCCTCGTCACGTTCAGGTGTGTAGTATACATACATACATACATACATACATACATACATACATATTCTACCATATCCCCTCATTGTTGTCATTTTACGGTTCACTTTCTGCGCTCTCGCTGTTTTTGTTTTCCCTCCAGTGCGTTTATGTAAATCTGTTGAAGCGTCACGACTGACCGAGTCACGCGTCTGTAGTTTGTAATAATGTATTGATTAACCAGAGTCGACACCAAAACATAAACACACAGTAATTGTCTCGAGCGGTTCAACAACAAAAACAACCGTGATGCCTTCACTGACCGGAGTAAAACCCTGGACCTTGAAATAGATTCTCTTGGGTTTTGTGAATAAAAAATGAGGAAAACAAAGTTAAAACGAGTCGATCGGAGCAGCTGTGATGCATTATTCACTATTTCATGTTAAATTGATGTAGGTTTGTGTATAAACTGTGTGAAGATGTGAAAGTTTAGGAAATGTTTAAAAAGATGAGCCTCAACATGTATAATAATAACAATTTAAAAAGTCAGTTTAAGTTTGTTCAGCGACACCAGGCGCTTCGAAGCACACGACAGAAACTGTACTTAAGGCCGACACCAGTCAAAGCATATAGACGGTGCTTTCAGCAGGAGGATGTTTCCCAGAATACACTTGTCGTCACATCCTCTTCGGCAGCGGGTCCTCGGGCAGCTGGTAAAACACAATCATTCTCAGTCATTGTTGAGTTTTGTTGAACGAGTCAATAATACATCTCGGTAATAACTGTCCACCCGAACACGCCCATGACTAGTCTACCCTCCGTCTACGTCCTCAAACCTGCTGGAGTTGCAGGAGAATAAATGATCAGATTCTTTTGAAGGCGTCGTGGTCGCGTGTGGATGGACGTGTCACCGACACTGTGGATGTTTACAAACGAAAGATCCACGATTATCTTTTCTCCTCGTTTCCACATGATGATCTTCATTTCTTCAGCTGGAGTGTCATCTTCCTGATCCTCCTGCTGGTTCCTCAGCTCAGCAGCTTCCCCTCCGTTGTCTGTGAGCGAAACCTTTGTTGTCTTTGTCTCCCTGACTGGTTGCTGCACAAATACCTCAGATTCCAACCTCAAACGTGGCCGCCGGGTTCTCCTGGGATGTTCCTCCTCGTCTCGCTCTGAGCCGTCTTGACATCGTTCGGTTCTCGACTTCTCTCGTAATCATGTTTGTGTGACGCTGAACTGTCTTCAGATAGAATCACGACCTGCATGAGTCCTCGTTGATGCTGAGCTCTGAGCCAAACAAACAAACAAGAACACACACTTGTTTGAAGTGCGCTCTGAGCCGATACAAATGCAGGAGAAATGTAAAGAAATCTAATTGAACACAATTCCTTTCTCCTGGAAATGACTCTTTCTAAAATTCTAATAATAATAATAATGTGTCGAGGATAACATTGTTTCCTGGATCTTGTATCTGTGACTACATTATGAACATCACACACACGTGTGGTCGTTTTTTATTTTCATAGATTATCTGCAACTCGTCCAGTAGCTGCTGTTGAAGCCAGTGTGTTATTCAAGTGTATGGTAATAATCCGCTCCCTGGTAATGCTAACTCAACACCTTTCCCCCCCATCTGTTTCACCTTAGGGACCCCCTGTGGCTCCTGCAGGGGAATAATCCCCTTGTGTTGCTGAGAAACATCTGCAGGTCGTGAGGTTTTTCATTAACGTAAGATTAATACCAAGTATTTAGTAGAAATGAGACTAATAACTCTTACCTCTAACTTTGCACATTTAGTTTTAGGATTTCTCTCCTCTGGTCCTGAAGTTCAGGAACCATCAGTAGATTACAGGAAAGTAAGAACCAGAATTTTAAAATGATCCTAAAAGAAACTAGTGAAGAGTTTGAAGGAGAAATGTGAGTTCTTCTACTAGAGCAGCCAGTGAAGAGTTTGAAGGAGAAATGTGAGTTCTTCTACTAGAGCAGCCAGTGAAGAGTTTGAAGGAGAAATGTGAGTTCTTCTACTAGAGCGGCTCAGAATTCTGGCTGCAGAGTTTAGTATGAACTGCAGACGAGAAGATCCTTCTGGTTTAGACATGAAATAAACTTTTATAATAGTGTCAACGACACAAACACATGGATTATAAGATCCAAGTCATGTTGTGACATCATTTTCCTACATTTAGAGATTAAGGTGGGAGGAACACCTGGGTCAGTTCGAGACAAAAGAAAAACGTTAACGAACATAAACGAGCGTAATCCTCTGATACTGCACTTTGATTGACATCTCGACGACCAACACTTTAACACTTTTAGGACACAAACCTCTGGTCCTGGTTTCATGGAAGCCTGAGCAGCAACAGGACTTTAACTCCAGTCACTATGGCTACAGGGGCAGTGGAGAGGCCCAGTGGACCTGGAGAGACAAAGAACATGGAAGGAAGTGTCAGAGAGAAGCAGTTGTTGATCTGCTCTGGTTTGTTTGTCGACTGTTGAGAGGTTTGTAGGAAACAGAGAGAAGTTATGGCTTTTTTTCTCGAGGTTCGGCTCTTGTGTTTCCCACAGAACTGTTGATGGAGAGGATGAATGAAAACACTAGTGAGTCTAAAAGTATTGCTACACTTAAACATTAACATATTTATTTCACCATATTTGAACTGTATGAAACAAGTATATTCAATTTATTTTATTTTTACAATTAACTGTGTTTGTTTATTTTATGTTTTGATCAAATCACAGTATATTGTGTCGCTCTATCGTATCGTGTCGCATTCTTGAAAAAAACTCTTTATTGAGGTTTGATTAAAAAGCTGCAGCAGATCATTTGGATTTAATTCTGTTACTTAAAGTCTGTATTTTAACTATAAACTAGTTAAAACTCTGTTCAATTGATATGTATAGATTATAGCTTCATAACGCTAGTACTTTTCATTTGTGACAAAGTGTTTAATCTACTTATTTATCGAGAAGTCATCGATTCATCTTCAAATATATTCTCAGAACTATATTCTTCGTTGTTGCTCGACCAGCATTTACCTGCTAACGTGTTATTATGAACATGTAACATACAAATGAAGCGTCATGTTTCTGACCTGCTAACATGTTATTATGAACATGTAACATACAAATGAAGCATCATGTTTCTGACCTGCTAACATGTTATTATGAACATGTAACATACAAATGAAGCGTCATGTTTCTGACCTGCTAACATGTTATTATGAACATGTAACATACAAATGAAGCGTCATGTTTCTGACCTGCTAACATGTTATTATGAACATGTAACATACAAATGCAGCGTCATGTTTCTGACCTGCTAACATGTTATTATGAACATGTAACATACAAATGAAGCGTCATGTTTCTGACCTGCTAACATGTTATTATGAACATGTAACATACAAATGAAGCGTCATGTTTCTGACCTGCTAACATGTTATTATGAACATGTAACATACAAATGAAGCGTCATGTTTCTGACCTGCTAACATGTTATTATGAACATGTAACATACAAATGCAGCGTCATGTTTCTGACCTGCTAACATGTTACTCTGAACATGTAACATACAAATGCAGCGTCATGTTTCTGACCTGCTAACATGTTACTCTGAACATGTAACATACAAATGCAGCGTCATGTTTCTGACCTGCTAACATGTTATTATGAACATGTAACACACAAATGAAGCGTCATGTTTCTGACCTGCTAACATGTTATTATGAACATGTAACATACAAATGAAGCATTATGTTTCTGACCTGCTAACATGTTATTATGAACATGTAACATACAAATGAAGCGTCATGTTTCTGACCTGCTAGCATGTTATTATGAACATGTAACGTACAAATGAAGCGTCATGTTTCTGACCTGCTAACATGTTATTATGAACATGTAACACACAAATGAAGCGTCATGTTTCTGACCTGCTAACATGTTATTATGAACATGTAACATACAAATGAAGCGTCATGTTTCTGACCTGCTAACATGTTATTATGAACATGTAACATACAAATGAAGCTTCATGTTTCTGACCTGCTAACATGTTATTATGAACATGTAACATACAAATGAAGCGTCATGTTTCTGACCTGCTAACATGTTATTATGAACATGTAACACACAAATGAAGCGTCATGTTTCTGACCTGCTAACATGTTATTATGAACATGTAACATACAAAATGAAGCGTCATGTTTCTGACCTGCTAACATGTTATTATGAACATGTAACACACAAATGAAGCGTCATGTTTCTGACCTGCTAACATGTTATTATGAACATGTAATGTACAAATGAAGCGTCATGTTTCTGACCTGCTAACATGTTATTATGAACATGTAACATACAAAATGAAGCGTCATGTTTCTGACCTGCTAACATGTTATTATGAACATGTAACGTACAAATGAAGCGTCATGTTTCTGACCTGCTAACATGTTATTATGAACATGTAACATACAAATGAAGCGTCATGTTTCTGACCTGCTAACATGTTATTATGAACATGTAACATACAAAATGAAGCGTCATGTTTCTGACCTGCTAACATGTTATTATGAACATGTAACGTACAAATGAAGCGTCATGTTTCTGACCTGCTAACATGTTATTATGAACATGTAACATACAAATGAAGCGTCATGTTTCTGACCTGCTAACATGTTATTATGATCATGTAACATACAAATGAAGCGTCATGTTTCTGACCTGCTAACATGTTATTATGAACATGTAACACACAAATGAAGCGTCATGTTTCTGACCTGCTAACATGTTACTCTGAACATGTAACATACAAATGCAGCGTCATGTTTCTGACCTGCTAACATGTTATTATGAACATGTAACATACAAATGAAGCGTCATGTTTCTGACCTGCTAACATGTTATTATGAACATGTAACATACAAATGAAGCTTCATGTTTCTGACCTGCTAACATGTTATTATGAACATGTAACATACAAATGAAGCGTCATGTTTCTGACCTGCTAACATGTTATTATGAACATGTAACATACAAATGCAGCGTCATGTTTCTGACCTGCTAACATGTTATTATGAACATGTAACATACAAATGAAGCGTCATGTTTCTGACCTGCTAACATGTTATTATGAACATGTAACATACAAATGAAGCGTCATGTTTCTGACCTGCTAACATGTTATTATGAACATGTAACACACAAATGAAGCGTCATGTTTCTGACCTGCTAACATGTTATTATGAACATGTAACATACAAATGAAGCGTCATGTTTCTGACCTGCTAACATGTTATTATGATCATGTAACATACAAATGAAGCGTCATGTTTCTGACCTGTTAACATGTTATTATGAACATGTAACATACAAAATGAAGCGTCATGTTATTATGAACATGTAACATACAAATGAAGCATCATGTTATTATGAACATGTAACATACAAATGAAGCGTCATGTTATTATGAACATGTAACATACAAATGAGGCGTCATGTTTCTGACCTGCTAACATGTTATTATGAACATGTAACATACAAATGAAGCGTCATGTTTCTGACCTGCTAACATGTTATTATGAACATGTAATATAAAAATGAAGCGTCATGTTTCTGACCTGCTAACATGTTATTATGAACATGTAACATAAAAATGAAGCGTCATGTTTCTGACCTGCTAACATGTTATTATGAACATGTAACATACAAATGCAGCATCATGTTTCTGACCTGCTAACGTGTTATTATGAACATTTAACATACAAATGAAGCTTCATGTTTCTGACCTGCTAACGTGTTATTATGAACATGTAACATACAAATGAAGCTTCATGTTTCTGACCTGCTAACATGTTATTATGAACATGTAACATAAAAATGAAGCGTCATGTTTCTGACCTGCTAACATGTTATTATGAACATGTAACATACAAATGCAGCATCATGTTTCTGACCTGCTAACGTGTTATTATGAACATTTAACATACAAATGAAGCTTCATGTTTCTGACCTGCTAACATGTTATTATGAACATGTAACATAAAAATGAAGCGTCATGTTTCTGACCTGCTAACATGTTATTATGAACATGTAACATACAAATGCAGCATCATGTTTCTGACCTGCTAACGTGTTATTATGAACATTTAACATACAAATGAAGCTTCATGTTTCTGACCTGCTAACATGTTATTATGAACATGTAACATACAAATGCAGCATCATGTTTCTGACCTGCTAACGTGTTATTATGAACATGTAACATACAAATGAAGCGTCATGTTTCTGACCTGCTAACATGTTATTATGAACATGTAACATACAAATGAAGCGTCATGTTTCTGACCTGCTAACATGTTATTGTGAACATGTAACATACAAATGAACCTGCTCTCAGCAGATGGTTCACGATCACACCTGAAGGTTTGACCTGAGCTGAACCACTGACTCGACCACGGAGGCTGATCACGCCTCATCCCCCAGATATCCATGTTCTTAGCGTGTTCGCGTCCCAGACCCACGAGCTCCGGCTCTGTTCGGACACATCTCTGCTCGACACGTGGCCGACAGCAGCTGAGCCTCTTTGTTTGTGTGCATGAAGTCAGAAGTGTGTGTGTGTGTGTGTGTGCGTGGCTGCTCGACTGACTGTGATGGATCCTGTCATATGTAGGTTAGCACTGCACCCCAACCTCCTCAGCCAATCACAGCTCAGCGGCTGAGCGAGGCCTGAGGCGCCGCACGAGACCATCGATGGTCAGGCTTATCGACTGTTAGTCTGGCTCAGTCTGCCTCCCTGGCTCCTTAATCCATTAGTCTATCTGAGGTTCTGTATCAGCAGGACCTGGGCCGGGTCGGGGTTCATCCCCACGACTGCTTTTAATCCTGAGCCACGGGGGAGCGTCTGATCGTCACCTTCACAGGTGTGTCCGAGGAATGACAAGCATCGCTACAGTCCGTCTGTCGAGGCTGTCGTGATGCACTTTGATACAGTGATGCCATATATTCAGCTCACGCTACCATTTTATATATATATATATATTTAGCCCATGACAGGGAACAATTTATTCAGCTTGCGATACAATGTATTTAGTTCACCATATATTTCAAAATCATATAGATTACTAAATATATTGTGTTTTAAACTAAATGTATACTATGTACTATAATACCGTGTACTGAATATATCCAGCTCACAGTGGGGTTGAATATATTCACCTGAATATAAGCCTCGTCCTCGAAACTCTACACAGTGCAGCTGACTTTGAACCTCTTGAAATACCTTATGATATATTCGGCAAATACGATGTATATGTTCGGCTCGTTTATTTAACTCACAGTACAATGTATTCAGCTCTCGATATAATTAGAAAATATATGTTTAGCCAACGATGGGGAAGAATTTCTTCAGCTTCAGATTTATATTGAGCTCACAATCGCATGTTTTCAGCTCAGGATACGTTTGATTTCAACGCACTTTCAAAAGGTTCCGAACGACTTCCTTGAAGTGGCATCTTGTGATTGTTGTACGGTATCCTCTCGTCCTCAGTTGTAGCAGGGATCTGGTGGGATTGAATTCTTTCTTTAGCTGCGAAGGACGTAACGACTGCTGCCTTCAATCGCACAACAAAAAAAAGAACAAAAACGCTTTGAATGTTCATCAAAAATCAATACATAACCATCTAAAGAATATTGAGATATATATTGTATTTGCTACGATCTCTCAGTGGCTCTGATGACATTCCTGAACTCATGTCATTACCACACAGTTAATCATATCTCTACCCCCCCCCCCACACACACACACACACACACACACACACACACACACACACACACACACACACACACACACACACACACACCCTCCTCGCCCTGACAGGATTACAGGCTTCAATGTGCCTCTTTAATTAAGGGGTTAAACAGACCCCCGACCATGGTGTGTGAGCAGGGGGAGGGTCCGGGTCACATTACTGTTCATTTAGACCCGTGTTAAAGGGACGCCTGTGTCTCTGGACCGGCACGAGCACGAGCGTGACGGGGAAGCGGATCCGGAGAGAAAAACTGCTAATTAACACGTCCAGAGACGACGATGGAGTTCAACTCTAGTTTGAAACTTACATTTATAATTACTATATTAACAGATCAGGTTCCTTTATTCACCTTTAAGTCGTTTAATTGAACCTTCTGTGCATCTTCCTCAAGGTTTATTTTGAAATCTACTCTTGGATAATAATAGTTTTGAGGCGTCCTCTGATTAAAAAGCACATTTTATTAAAGTCAAAATCCTGTTTGTTCCAGCGCTGACTCTCAACCCAACGATACTGTCCTTCTTGATTCTCAAGTGTTTGTTGAAGACGTCAAAGATCTCGTGTTCCTCTCGGAAGATTCAACTCTCGTCGATGTAATGCATCAGAGCGAGAAGGAGATTCCACCAGTCGAGGTCGTTTCTCGATCTTTTCTGGTTCGTTCTTCGTCGCACATACGTGTCCTTGACGTGTTCGCTCGACCTGACGTGTGCACGACTGGATGCAAACATCTGAAGATGCTCCTCCCCCGTCTGGTTCTGACCCTGATTATGTAGGTCATGTGACGTACATGCTAATGCATCACGTTTGGAAAGTGACCAAATCAAATCCATACATGATGTGACACCAGTAATGGAATGGAAAATGGAATCACACGAGAAACACTGTTTCCAATAAATCCACAAGCTTCATGTTTACATCTCTGTGTTTGATGATCTACTGACTCCTTCAAGAAACATCTGTGTTTGATGATCTACTGACTCCTTCAAGAAACATCTGTGTTTGATGATCTACTGACTCCTTCAAGAAACATCTGTGTTTGATGATCTACTGACTCCTTCAAGAAACATCTGTGTTTGATGATCTACTGACTCCTTCAAGAAACATCTGTGTTTGATGATCTACTGACTCCTTCAAGAAACATCTGTGTTTGATGATCTACTGACTCCTTCAAGAAACATCTGTGTTTGATGATCTACTGACTCCTTCAAGAAACATCTGTGTTTGATGATCTACTGACTCCTTCAAGAAACATCTGTGTTTGATGATCTACTGACTCCTTCAAGAAACATCTGTGTTTGATGATCTACTGACTCCTTCAAGAAACATCTGTGTTTGATGATCTACTGACTCCTTCAAGAAACATCTGTGTTTGATGATCTACTGACTCCTTCAAGAAACATCTGTGTTTGATGATCTACTGACTCCTTCAAGAAACATCTGTGTTTGATGATCTACTGACTCCTTCAAGAAACATCTGTGTTTGATGATCTACTGACTCCTTCAAGAAACATCTGTGTTTGATGATCTACTGACTCCTTCAAGAAACATCTGTGTTTGATGATCTACTGACTCCTTCAAGAAACATCTGTGTTTGATGATCTACTGACTCCTTCAAGAAACATCTGTGTTTGATGATCTACTGACTCCTTCAAGAAACATCTGTGTTTGATGATCTACTGACTCCTTCAAGAAACATCTGTGTTTGATGATCTACTGACTCCTTCAAGAAACATCTGTGTTTGATGATCTACTGACTCCTTCAAGAAACATCTGTGTTTGATGATCTACTGACTCCTTCAAGAAACATCTGTGTTTGATGATCTACTGACTCCTTCAAGAAACATCTGTGTTTGATGATCTACTGACTCCTTCAAGAAACATCTGTGTTTGATGATCTACTGACTCCTTCAAGAAACATCTGTGTTTGATGATCTACTGACTCCTTCAAGAAACATCTGTGATTGATGATCTACTGACTCCTTCAAGAAACATCTGTGTTTGATGATCTACTGACTCCTTCAAGAAACATCTGTGTTTGATGATCTACTGACTCCTTCAAGAAACATCTGTGTTTGATGATCTACTGACTCCTTCAAGAAACATCTCAAGATATTTTGATTCTTTTCCTTGATTCTCTGAGACTCTTTTTTTGTCTCAGTTTTATCTTGACCTTTAAAGTATATATTTTATTGAATATTTTTGTTATTGTTTAAGTTCTTTGTGACCCTGGTCTAGAAAAGTTCTATATAAATACAAATGACTTACTTCATGTTCCTCAGAGTGTGAAGATGTTGTTGTGTTCTTGTACTTCATAAAAGGATAAAATCAATGGAAGGTTTAAAACATTCTTGCCATTAAAAAACTTTCCCTAAATCTTTTTTAATCCAGATTCAAGTTTTCACGACAAACACTTGAATCCTGAACATATCACTTTATTTATTACTGTTCTTCACTTGAGACTGTTGTGTTGAATGAAACCTTCACACACGAGCAGAGGATTGTTTTCCTGCAGAAGAATCGTTTCGATGCCGATCAGGAAGCACTGGAACCAGATCAGCTTTATTGACCATCAAGTCCTTCAGAGACGCATCTAGACGTCTGGAAGTTCACATGAAGTCACACAACAGCAGAGTTGTGTGTTTTTGAGTTTGTGGAATGTTTGAGGAGAGCCTTGGTGACATGTTCACACTCGTGATGTCATCAGTCGTCGCCTCAGGATCACTTACTCTGTTCGTAAAGATCGTTCCTTGTGTTCAAATCAAACGCTGTTTGTGTCGTTATTGTATCGATAATAAAATAAACCTGTTCGTGGAATTATTCTTTGAAATCGTTAAATCAAAGAAGTTAATGACTTGATTTATGCGACTGACAAAGATCGTTGACGAGTCGCGTGTTATGAACGACTTTCAAGTGTCAAAGATGCAACAATAAACTGAAACTAATTTAATAATCTGGGTTTAAAGTCTCGTTGGCAACAGAAATAAACAAGAGATCGTCTACATATGATCCTGGAAACGTTTCTACGTGAGATTTCATGCTCAAAACTACTCGGTTGGCGTCAAGGAAATGTTTTGTTAGTTAGAAGTTAGTGCTGGTTACATGGACTTGAACAGGAATCCAAACCAGGACTACTTGATGATCTACTGACTCCATCAAGAAACATCTGTGTTTGATGATCTACTGACTCCTTCAAGAAACATCTGTGTTTGATGATCTACTGACTCCTTCAAGAAACATGTGTGTTTGATGATCTACTGACTCCTTCAAGAAACATCTGTGTTTGATGATCTACTGACTCCTTCAAGAAACATGTGTGTTTGATGATCTACTGACTCCTTCAAGAAACATCTGTGTTTGATGATCTACTGACTCCATCAAGAAACATCTGTGTTTGATGATCTACTGACTCCTTCAAGAAACATCTGTGTTTGATGATCTACTGACTCCTTCAAGAAACATCTGTGTTTGATGATCTACTGACTCCTTCAAGAAACATCTGTGTTTGATGATCTACTGACTCCTTCAAGAAACATCTGTGTTTGATGATCTACTGACTCCTTCAAGAAACATCTGTGTTTGATGATCTACTGACTCCTTCAAGAAACATCTGTGTTTGATGATCTACTGACTCCTTCAAGAAACATCTGTGTTTGATGATCTACTGACTCCTTCAAGAAACATCTGTGTTTGATGATCTACTGACTCCTTTAAGAAACATCTGTGTTTGATGATCTACTGACTCCTTCAAGAAACATCTGTGTTTGATGATCTACTGACTCCTTTAAGAAACATCTGTGTTTGATGATCTACTGACTCCTTTAAGAAACATCTGTGTTTGATGATCTACTGACTCCTTCAAGAAACATCTGTGTTTGATGATCTACTGACTCCTTCAAGAAACATGTGTGTTTGATGATCTACTGACTCCTTCAAGAAACATGTGTGTTTGATGATCTACTGACTCCTTCAAGAAACATGTGTGTTTGATGATCTACTGACTCCTTCAAGAAACATCTTAAGACGTTTCTATTTGTTCAGGCTTTTCCTTGATTTTCTGGAACTCCTGTTGTGTTATCAGTTTTATCTTGATCTTTAAAGTGTATATTTTATTGAATATTGTTTTGATTGTTTAAGCGCTTTGTGACCCTGGTCCGGAAAAGTTCTACAGTATATAAATAAAAATGACTTACTTACTTGTCGCGTTACTATGTAAGAAAAAATAAGAAAACCATCATCACAGCCTGTGTGTCATGTTGTCATTCATTGTAAAACACCTGCACAGGTAGATCTTGATAGCATCTCATTCAAACTTGTTTTGAACTCACATCTCACCGTCTGTGTTTCCCACAGAAATCCCAAGGCCACGGTGCAAAGGACCAACAAGAAGGTCAACAACGACCCGACTCTCCGCATCCAGAACCTCTCGATACTCATCCGGCAGATCAAGGCCTTCTATCAGGTACGACCTCCTGGTGACCTGGTCCCACTGCAGGGTCAGGACCAGACCTCTGTCCTGGACGTTCATGTTGAGACGAGCCACCATGATGGTGTTGATCACGTGTTGGCAGATGTGACCAGATGTGACCAGATGTGACCAGATGTTACCAGATACAGAGTCTATAAAGTCATCTGGAATATTTAAACACTGGCTCTTCCTCTACACACTTCCTGAAACTGATTGTTTCCCTTTTTGTTTATTTCTGCTTCATAACATCAAACCGCCGGAGCTCGTGTTTCGTTCATACTTGGGTTGAAAGTTGAGTCTGTTTTGATCTTTGAATTGATTTAACTTTAATTATTTCTATAAATTAACCTTTTGTTGATGAACAGAAGGTTATTGAACCTGTTCTAGGTACGAGTTTATGTCGAGTGAGAGACTTCCTGTCAGTGTGTGTGTGCGTGTGTGTGTGTGTGTGTGTGTGTGTGTGTGCGTGTGTGTGTGTGTGTGTGTGTGCAGTTGACGTCATATTTCTCATCAGTGTTTGTTGATATTGTCAGTACTTCTGTTTTCTCAACCTCTGGGTTGTATTTTGTTCTACAATGTTTCCAAGAGTTTGGTCGATTGTTGTCGAGGTTTTCTGCGGAGATTCTGAACATTGTGTGTCGATTGTTCCCGTTGTGTGGAACGTGTGCGTGATTTAAAAGTGTCGACAAAACATTTGTGCGCAGAACTGAAGCTTCTTTACACAAATGATTTAAATGAATGTTGTGTTGTTTAAACTGTTTTATCAGAGAAATGTGCCTCGTTGAGTTGTGAGTCTTTGTGTTCAAAAGTGCTGCTGCGTGTGTTAACATGTGTGTAGTGCATGACTGGACCGATCTTCAACATGCAGTGTTGGATTGATTGTTACAAGTGTTGGATTGATTGTTATTATTAGTGTTGGATTGATTATTATTATTAGTGTTGGATTGATTATTATTATTAGTGTTGGATTGATTATTATTATTAGTGTTGGATTGATTATTATTATTAGTGTTGGATTGATTGTTATAAATGTTGGATTGATTGTTACAAGTGTTGGATTGATTATTATTATTACTGTTGGATTGATTATTATTATTAGTGTTGGATTGATTGTTATAAACGTTGGATTGATTGTTACAAGTGTTGGATTGATTATTATTATTACTGTTGGATTGAATATTCACTGACAGGAAAAGAGATTCTGACTGCAATAGTTAATGTGCCTGATGTTGTGTTACAATAAAACACAAGTGTGTCTAGTTCTAGTAAGAAAGAAGATTGTGTAAATCATTGCCGTGTCCCATCATGCATCTGGCCTCCCGGTCACTAGCAACTGTCACTGAGACCACCCACGAGTTAACAACCCCCCAAACACACACACACACACACACACACACACTTCATTCCTGTTGTGTGTTCATGTTTTCGACTCGAGTTAAACAAATTAATGTTCTCAGTTAAAATAACCGTGTTCACATCATTTTCTTGTTGATGCCAATAGAACCTTTTGTTTGTCGGGATTCTACTGAAAACAGTTGTGACGACTGTCGTTCGACCCTCTCTCTCTCAGTTACACACACACACTCTGCAGTTACACACACACACACTCTGCAGTTACACACACACACACTCTGCAGTTACACACACACACACACACACACACACTCTGCAGTTACACACACACACACTCTGCAGTTCACACACACACTCTATATTACTGCAGTTACACACACACACTCTGCAGTTACACACACACTCTCTCTACACACACACTCTGCAGTTACACACACACACTTACACACACACTCTGCAGTTACACACACACACACACTCTGCAGTTACAGTTACACACACACTCTGCAGTTACACACACACACACTCTGCAGTTACACACACACTCTGCAGTTACACACACACTCTGCAGTTACACACACACACACTCTGCAGTTACACACACACACTCTGCAGTTACACACACACTCTGCAGTTTTTTTTTGTGGGGGGGGGGTCACACACACACTCTGCAGTTACACACACACACTCTGCAGTTACACACACACTCTGCGTTCTGCAGTTTACACACACACTCTGCAGTTACACACACACACTCTGCAGTTACACACACACTCTGCAGTTACACACACACACACTCTGCAGTTACACACACACACACACTCTGCAGTTACACACACACACACTCTGCAGTTACACACACACACTCTGCAGTTACACACACACACACTCTGCAGTTACACACACACTCTGCAGTTACACACACACACTCTGCAGTTACACACACACACTCTGCAGTTACACACACACACTCTGCAGTTACACACACACTCTGCAGTTACACACACACACTCTGCAGTTACACACACACTCTGCAGTTACACACATGTGTGTTCCAGTGTCTCTAATGGACTCAGCAGGTCCTTCTTCTCTGAACTCTGACGACGTCGACACTCGTTTCACTGACTCAGCAAATCCATGTTTCCTCGTCGGTCACTGAAGGCTTCGTTGAACTGATGCTCTGATGCTCTGATGCTCTGATGCTCTGATGCTCTGATGCTCTGGACTCGCGTCACTCGTGGAACCGTTTAGATCTTCATCAGATCAGTCGCTCATGATCCACTGGTTTCTTCTCGTGTGAAGAAGGTTCCTGTGGTGTGTTGTGACGTCACGGCGCTCTTGGGAAATGAGAGGAAATCGACACGAGAGTCGAGAGACTCGTTCCATGTGTTCCAGGAACTGGAGAATAGATTTGATTTCATTGTTTCTCCTCAAGCTGGAGGCAGGAGCGTCTAGACGTTTTGATGGAACGATTGTGGTCGAGCAGCTGTTGATGGATTTGATCTTGATTCACTGGGAAGGAAACGCTGAGAAGCTCTTACGACATAATCATTGTTTCCTGCCCGCGGTGAATTAAAATAATGGCCTTGAGACCAACGTCACAGAAGACTTTAGATAAAGTCATTAATGAATGCATTTCAAAATAAAAGCCTGATACCTGCTGAATATACAAAGTTAGAAGTAGGTCATCAGAAAGTACTCAGACCATTTTATTACTTTTACAGTTGAATGTTTTTTTAGTTTCTTCCAGAAACACTGAAGGTTTAGTTGAAGATACTTGACTTTCACTGAATCATGTTTTCACTGCAGAGTCACTTTTCCACGGATCCGTCCAAACAGACTCTGGACCTCAGAGGAAAAACCTCAGAGGAACCAGATTCCTGTGGCTCTTTAGAGATTTAAAAACTGTGCGTGGATCGTCCTGATGTTGGTTTTTTAACAAAATAACACAACTTTGGACCAGAAGGTGAATTAAAAAAGTCTTGGACTGCAGCATGAGAGCAGCTCTGTTGACGCTCCTGAGACACAGAAGTCCTTTCATGACCTGAAGGTTTGCAGTCCAAGAGCAACTCTCAAGTATTTCTCTGGCCAGAGATCGAAGCTGATCTTCTTTCAGTTTCCAAACCGTTGAGTTGAGTCGACTGAAGGAATACTACGATCGTTAAAGTAATAAACCAAGCTAACGATGGGTTTTCATGAGAAGATCCTCCAGAAAGAGCTTCTGTCGTCACGTTCTCTCGCTCGTTCTCCAATAAACTTGTTTTTACTGCCAGGAGTTTCCTTCTCGCTCTCGTGACTCACGGCTTCTCATGAACGGATCGCTTCACTGTGGCCTGGAGCTGCAGGCGTGAGGTCACGTGGTAGCTGTGAAGGTCACTCTGAAGGTCACTCTGAAGGTCACTCTGAAGGTCACTCTGAAGGTACCTCTGAAGGTACCTCTGAAGGTACCTCTGAAGGTACCTCTGAAGGTACCTCTGAAGGTCACTCTGAAGGTACCTCTGAAGGTATTGAATCTGAGTTTAGTCTCATATATTTTTTTTAGAAAGTCTGAAGGTACTTAAGGTAACTGAAGGAAAAACTCTGAAGGTACCTCTGAAGGTACCTCTGAAGGTACCTCTGAAGGTACCTCTAAGGTTACTCTAAGGTACCCTAAGGTACTCTGAAGGTACCTCTGAAGGTACCTCTGAAGGTAACTCTGAAGGTTACTCTGAAGGTACCTCTGAAGGTTACTCTGAAGGTTACTCTGAAGGTATCTCTGAAAGGATCTCTGAAGGTCACTCTGAAGGTCACTCTGAAGGTATCTCTGAAAGGATCTCTGAAGGTATCTCTGAAGGTACCTCTGAAGGTACCTCTGAAGGTACCTCTGAAGTTACTCTGAAGGCCTCTAAGGTTACTCTGAAGGTTACTCTGAAGGTATCTCTGAAAGGATCTCTGAAGGTCACTCTGAAGGTATCTCTGAAGGTACCTCTGAAGGTACATCTGAAGGTTACTCTGAAGGTACCTCTGAAGGTACCTCTGAAGGTTACTCTGAAGGCACCTCTGAAGGTACCTCTGAAGGTTACTCTGAAGTAAGTAAGTAATTTGTATTTATATAGAGCTTTTCCAGACCAGGGTCACAAAGCGCTTAAACACTCAAAACAGTATTCAATAAAATATATACTTTAAGATAAAACAGGAGTTCCAGAAAATCAAGGAAAAGCCTGAACAAATAAAAACATTTCAAGATGTTTCTGTAAAGGAGTCAGTAGATCCATCAAGCGCAAACCTCTGAAGGTTACTCTGAAGGTACCTCTAAAGGTACATGAAGGTACCTCTGAAGGTACATAAAGGTTACTCTGAAGGTACCTCTAAAGGTACATGAAGGTACCTCTGAAGGTACATGAAGGCACCTCTGAAGGTACATGAAGGCACCTCTGAAGGTACATGAAGGTACCTCTAAAGGTACATGAAGGTACCTCTAAAGGTACATGAAGGTACCTCTAAAGGTACATGAAGGTACCTCTGAAGGTACATGAAGGCACCTCTGAAGGTACATGAAGGTACCTCTGAAGGTTACTCTGAAGGTAACTGAGTCTTGATGATGCAGCAGATCCAGAAGAGTCGGAGATGTTTGGCTCATGAACACCAATGTCTACGATCAGGTCTTGAATTGTGGATTCAAAAGTGTTGGAATATTTGTCCATGAGAAAATACACATTAACAGGCGTCTCAGAGTCTCTCAACTTTCCGACCTGACGTGTCACATGACCAGAGCCTCGTGTGGAAAATGTTTGGGTTGAGAGACGAGTCTGTGTGCCGAGATGTTCCTGCTGTCAGAGTGTGTTGAACTATTCTCAGCAGCAGAGTCTAGAGACACGTTTGTTTGCTTGTGTGACTCGTTACTGCTGTCCTGTCCATGTTTTGAATCTATTACTGTAGTGGGTGTGGTTATTGTCAACAAGATTTAATCTACAGAAAAACATTGTTTTAGTGGGCGGAGCTTAAGATCAATTTATAATGTCAATATTTCAATGAAAAAGAGTTTTTTACAAACACACACTGATGATACAATAGAGTCACACATCACAACAATACACACACACACACACACTGATACAATAGAGTCACACATCACAACAACACACACACACTGATGATACAATAGAGTCACACATCACAACAATACACACACACACTGATGATACAATAGAGTCACACATCACAACAACACACACACACACACACACACACACACACACTGATGATACAATAGAGTCACACATCACAACAACACACACACACTGATACAATAGAGTCACACATCACAACAATACACACACACACACACACACACTGATGATACAATAGAGACACATCACAACAATACACACACACACTGATGACACAATAGAGTCACACATCACAACACACACACACACACACACACTGATGATACAATAGAGTCACACATCACAACACACACACACACTGATGATACAATAGAGTCACACATCACAACAACACACACACACACTGATGATACAATAGAGTCACACATCACAACAACACACACACACACTGATGATACAATAGAGTCACACATCACAACAACACACACACACACACACTGATGATACAATAGAGTCACACACACACACACATTTGTTCAGCTGTTATAACTCACAGATGAATGTTATGTTTTCTAAGCAGCAACATTAGAGTTTGTTTCTCTGACTGGAAACACCATCACTTCCCATCATCCAGGCTCATCATCAGGAGGCTCCACTGGTTCCGCCTCAGGCTGGTCGTGTAAAAAGCACTTTAGCTGATGGTTATCAATGAAGAACAAAAGAAGTCTCGTAGTAATGGCTTGTTTTCTCCTCCTCCTGGTGTCGACGATCCTCCATCTGCTGATCACGGCAACAGTTGCTTCTGAACTGAATTAGGTCGTCAGTCACGCCGGAGCTTCTTTTTAAAGCCTTCGACACATTTATAGAACCTGGTTCACTTCAGGGAGGTATTTATAAAGATACTCCTTCTAGACATCAGTGAGTCTGAGGCAGGGAACTGACCTTATTGAGTGAGTTGATAGTATCTTGATATAATGATATATAGTTATAGTGTAGTAACAAGTATATATGTGTAGTATTGTCCAGTACTTGACTCTGGTGTTGTGATAGTGTAGTAACAAGTATATATGTGTAGTATTGTCCAGTACTTGACTCTGGTGTTGTGATAGTGTAGTAACAAGTATATATGTGTAGTATTGTCCAGTACTTGACTCTGGTGTTGTGATAGTGTAGTAACAAGTATATATGTGTAGTATTGTCCAGTACTTGACTCTGGTGTTGTGATAGTGTAGTAACAAGTATATATGTGTAGTATTGTCCAGTACTTGACTCTGGTGTTGTGATAGTGTAGTAACAAGTATATATGTGTAGTATTGTCCAGTACTTGACTCTGGTGTTGTGATAGTGTAGTAACAAGTATATATGTGTAGTATTGTCCAGTACTTGACTCTGGTGTTGTGATAGTGTAGTAACAAGTATATATGTGTAGTATTGTCCAGTACTTGACTCTGGTGTTGTGATAGTGTAGTAACAAGTATATATGTGTAGTATTGTCCAGTACTTGACTCTGGTGTTGTGATAGTGTAGTAACAAGTATATATGTGCAGTATTGTGGAGTACATTATTCCTTTATCTGTGGAGGACGTAACAACTGCTGCCATCTAGAGGCTGGAAGTTTAATAGAAACACAAACATGAACAAACACTGAATATTTTCACATTAATTGTAAATAAAAATGGAAACTGTGTTGTTGAATATCGATATATATCGTTAAACATTTCCGTGAATCAATATTTTATCTTATTTATTACTATAAATGAAAGTAACATTATTTCTTCTTTGGATCAAATAAACAGAACAAAGAAGATCATTTGCAGAAGCTCCAGCTTTTTATTGCAACAACATATTTTTAGTTTTCCAGGCGTTTGTGTTGTAGTTCTGATGTCTTCAGTGATAAAACCTTTAGTGTTCTATAGTGTTCTTTAGTGTTCTATAGTGTTCTTTAATGTTTTATATTGTTCTTTGGTGCTCTATAGGGTTCCTTTTAGGGTTCTATAGTGTTATTTAATGTTCTGTAGGGTTCTAACTTTGTTAGTGTTCTATAGGATTCTATAGTATTCTTTTAGGGTTCTATAGTGTTCTATAGTGTTCTTAATACAATTTTACCTTTAATGTTCTATAGTGTTCTTTTAGGGTTCTATAGGGCCCTATAGGGTTCTATAGTGTTCTATAGGGTTGTATATGGTTATATTAGTGTTCTTTTAGGGTTCTATAGGGTTCTATAGTGTTCTATAGCGTTGTATATGGTTATATTAGTGTTCTTTTAGGGTTCTATAGGGTTCTATAGGGTTCTATAGTGTTCTATAGGGTTGTATATGGTTATATTAGTGTTCTATAGTGTTCTATAGGGCTCTATAGTGTTCTCACTGACGGAGCAGCAAGAGTCTACGTTCAGCCGCTGAACAGGAAATGCTTCCATTGTTGCTGTGATGACCTTCAACTCTCTGAGCTTTTTTCTCCTGCCGGAGAAAAGTCTGCAGTGTTATCGCCTGGAGATGGTGTGTGTTCGTGTGTTCGGAGACAGTGTGTGTTCGTGTGTTCGGAGACAGTGTGTGTGTGTTTGCACATGGTTTGTACTGGATGTGTCGGCAGGGGGAGAATAAACCCATCTCTTGGTTTCCATGGCAACACTTCATGTCTGCAGTAAGGGTGTGATCCAGGCGTTTAGACGGAGACGCTCACTCGCTTCACAATTAACTCCTGACAGAGTCAAGTCTGGATGAAGAGGGGTGTGTGTGTGTGTGTGTGTGTGTGTGTGTGTGTGTGGTGTGTGTGTTTGTGTGTGTGTGTGTGAGCAACATAGTCTTACATTAGCAGTGTTCTTAAAACCTGCTGCCACAGTAATAATTTATAAAGCCTTCCTGCCATCATTGACGTGTGTGTGTGTGTGTGTGTGTGTGTGTGTGTGTGTGTGTGTGTGTGGGTGTGGGTGTGGGTGTGTGTGTGTACATGTGCACGAGGTCTAATCCTCAAGGCTGCAGTTTCATCCACATCTTGTCTTCATCATCAACATCCGCTCAGAACAAACTCAGACTCGCTAGAAAAACAGTTTTTTATTCTCTTGTTGTCGAAACATGTGGAGACGATGTCGTTACAATTATTTATTCATGGCAGCAACAGTTAAAGTCACTTGTTAATAGACCAGGATGAGAAATGATCGTTTATTCATGTTTTTAAGACAAAAGTCGAGCTTCATTTTAATATATTTTATTTAATTTTTCTTTAATTTACAAGTTTTTATGATCAAATTAGAATTGTGTGGATTCAGTTCTTTTAAAGCAAAAAATGATCTTTATGTATTTAAAAGGGATTTAATTCACTCACATGAAGATCGAGTTTATCTTGAAATGATTGATTCAAGATCAATAAGTGTGCTTTAAAAATATGAATTTTTAATATCACAACATTTCTTTTACTATTTCAAAGTGATAAATGTGTTGTTTTTTAAATTAACTATTACATTGAAATATTCACTTGATCTTTCTTGGATTCTCTTGTCAAATATAAACAAATATAAACATCTATTAACATGATGTTTATTATTATTATTATCTTATTATCATCTGAAGTCAGTGAACTGATAGTAAACATGTTGTGTTTTTTATTTACTTTTTCTTCAGTTTAAATGTAAAATATATTGTTGTTCTTCCTACACAATCACAATATATCATGATACGTATCTACACACACACACACACGTCAACACACACACACCTGTAATACACACAATACACATCTGTTCAAATGTGATGATTTGTTGAACGTCGGCTCGACATGATTGATTCGTTTCCTTCAGGAGCTTCAGGAGCTTCAGGAGCTGCAGGAGCTTCAGGAGCTTCAGGAGCTTCAGGAGCTTCAGGAGCTGCAGGAGCTGCAGGAGCTTCAGGAGCTTCAGGAGCTGCAGGAGCTTCAGGAGCTTCAGGAGCTGCAGGAGCTTCAGGAGTTTCAGGAGCTTCAGGAGCTGCAGGAGCTTCAGGAGCCTCATCGTCGCAGAGAAGCGAGTGAATCAATAATACAGCAGAGTGGAGGGAAGAGGGGGATGGGGAGGAAATATGTGGAGGGGGAGGAGAGAGAGAGGGGGAGAGAAAGAGAAGAAGGCCTTCATGCCGAGAGGAAGAAGTGATGCTTCTCTTCCTCTTCTCGTTTATCGACCCGTTTCATGGAGTGTTTGTCGACTCTTCACTTCTGAGTCGCGGTTCATGTTTATTCATGAGCTCTAAGCGGCTCATCCTCAGGAAATATTAATCCTCGCTCGTGTTAATAGCCGCTGATCCTCAAAGCGTTTCCTCGTCACCTTCCAATCCTCCTGTCGTCAGAAATGACTTTTCAAAAGCACCACCTCGGCTCTTCAACGACGGAGAGTCTCGCACCTCGTTGTGACGAAGGCTCCGGCCAATCAGAGGCTCGGAACAAAGAGTCTGCGCTCCTGACGCCACCACGAGAGTTGTTGTGACCCTCGGAGTTCAAAAGAGAAATAAAAACATGATAAACTCACTACAGTCGCTCTCGATCTGCATAACGGCAGCAAATTGTGGAATTAAAGACCAAAATGTAAACGATAAACACATATTTGTAAATAAGGAAATACATTAAATGATAGAACCAATGAAAGTCCAAATGCATGGATAAATGCACAATATAAATATATAATATCATAATATCATAATATCATATTTAACTTTGTTAAATAATAGATAATTTATGAATTGATTTATTTTGGCATTTCAATATTTATTCACAATTGTCTTATTTAAGCAATAAGTCATTTATCTATACACTAGTACATTCATTTATTGTTTATAAATGTATTTTAACTTCATAATATATACATACCTGCTTAAACAACTGAAAAATTATAATAATTGAAAATATGAACAACTTTTCGAGGTTAAAAAACAAAGTAAAGCTTCGACTCGATACAAATGATTTAATGTAAAACCAAGACTTAAATATTTATTTAATAATATTTGCTTTAGTTAGAAAATCTTGAACTTAAATGTTTCCTCTTAATGGGATTCAAACCTGCAACCTTAAGTCCTCCTCCAGGGACTCGTCACGAACTCTTCCGATTCTGGAATAACTCGGTTCTCACTCAGTCGAGTAACAAAACTAGACTTACACGCAAATGAATAAATCCAAGTGTCATATTGTTGAGTCTGAAGCTTCTGTTGTCGTCGCTCTCGTTTTACAACCTTTTAAATTCTTGATGCGACGTCGCGATCTTCTGCTGAACTCATGACGAGGAACCAAGAGTTGGTTGAATGTCCTGAGATTCTCCTGAAGACGTGATGAAGACGTGATGAAGACGTGATGGAGACGTGATGGAGACGTGATGAAGACGTGATGAAGACGTGATGGAGACGTGATGAAGACGTGATGAAGACGTGATGAAGAAGACGTGATGAAGACGTGATGAAGACGTGATGAAGACGTGATGAAGACGTGATGAAGACGTGATGAAGACGTGATGAAGACGTGATGAAGACGTGATGAAGACGTGATGAAGACGTGATGAAGACTGATGAAGACGTGATGAAGACGTGATGAAGACGTGATGAAGACGTGATGAAGACGTGATGAAGACGTGATGAAGACGTGATGAAGACGTGATGAAGACGTGATGAAGACGTGATGAAGACGTGATGAAGACGTGATGAAGACGTGATGAAGACGTGATGAAGACGTGATGAAGACGTGATGAAGACGTGATGAAGACGTGATGAAGACGTGATGAAGACGTGATGATGAAGACGTGATGAAGACGTGATGAAGACGTGATGAAGACGTGATGAAGACGTGATGAAGACGTGATGAAGACGTGATGAAGACGTGATGAAGACGTGATGAAGACGTGATGAAGACGTGATGAAGACGTGATGAAGACGTGATGAAGACGTGATGAAGACGTGATGAAGACGTGATGAAGACGTGATGAAGACGTGATGAAGACGTGATGAAGACGTGATGAAGACGTGATGAAGACGTGATGTCTTTATATGAAGGTTCGTCAACAGAACAAATGTTTCTGGAAACACCTGTCGTCTCCACCTGTCGTCTGCCATGTGTTTGCTGAGCCAGCAGAACACGCTCCTGTCAGTCAAGGATCATCTGGTCGGGGGTTCGAGTCCCGCGGTCACCAGGTCCAGATATGAGCTGAGCCATGAGGCTCATCACCGTCTGGTATGAGGGGGAAACGAGTCTGTTTCCTCGCGGCTTGAAGCGTCTGAGAAGGATTTTATATTAGATTAGAATTCACTAAATGAACTTTATTTTAACAACGTTTTTATATTGAATTTAAAAGTTTGTGGAATTATAAAATGTTGAATTTAGAAAATAATGGGGATTAAAACTTCAAACTCTACTAGTAAACAAACTAAAAAGATTTATTTTGAAATTATTTAATGTTTTAATGAATCAGAATAAACAAAACAAGGTAACATTATATTTAATTATAGAGAAATCGTCAAATTCAATTAAAATAACAAAAACCTTTTAATAGAAAATCGAATGTAATGTTGAATTCATTATTATATTAACATTATATTAATATTCTAGTGAAATACAAACATGTTGGTCAGATCTGACCTCCAGTGAAAACACTTGAACAAGATGATTAATGTCTGTATTTGTTGACCTGTGACCTCCTGTATGAAGAGATATATTAGATTATAATAATAATATAACGGTTCAAACCGTGATAAAGACACATCTTTGTTTAATATTCGTCAACATGTCTCACGTGTCGTAGAACTGAACCGTCGATCTGGTTTCGCCCGGAAACACAAACCAACGATTCAAGTGTATTTTTCTAGTGACATCCTTGAGGTTGTATTGAAAGAAAATGATTTATGAGTAATTATTATTATTGAGATAATCTTGAGACATTTTTTTCAATAATGATGAGAGGGAATCGTTATCTATGAAACATTAACATATAATTATATTGTATTATATTAAACATTAACATATAATTATATTGTATTATATGAAACCTTAACATATAATTATATTGTATTATATGAAACATTAACATATAATTATATTGTATTATATGAAACATTAACATATAATTATATTGTATTATATGAAACATTAACATATAATTATATTGTATTATATGAAACATTAACATATAATTATATTGTATTATATGAAACATTAACATATAATTATATTGTATTATATGAAACATTAACATATAATTATATTGTATTATATTAAACATTAACATATAATTATATTGTATTATATGAAACATTAACATATAATTATATTGTATTATATTAAACATTAACATATAATTATATTGTATTATATTAAACATTAACATATAATTATATTGTATTATGAAACATTAACATATATTATATTGTATTATATGAAACATTAACATATAATTATATTGTATTATATTAAACATTAACATATAATTATATTGTATTATATTAAACATTAACATATCATTATATTGTATTATATTAAACATTAACATATAATTATATTGTATTATATTAAACATTAACATATAATTATATTGTATTATATTAAACATTAACATATAATTATATTGTATTATATGAAACATTAACATATAATTATATTGTATTATATGAAACATTAACATATAATTATATTGTATTATATTAAACATTAACATATAATTATATTGTATTATATTAAACATTAACATATAATTATATTGTATTATATGAAACATTAACATATAATTATATTGTATTATATTAAACATTAACATATAATTATATTGTATTATATGAAACATTAACATATAATTATATTGTATTATATGAAACATTAACATATAATTATATTGTATTATATTAAACATTAACATATAATTATATTGTATTATATGAAACATTAACATATAATTATATTGTATTATATTAAACATTAACATATAATTATATTGTATTATATGAAACATTAACATATAATTATATTGTATTATATTAAACATTAACATATAATTATATTGTATTATATTAAACATTAACTATAATAATTATTAAACATTAACATATATATTGTATTATATTAAACTTTAACATATTCTCACAAACATCTACTGTATAAACAGTTTGCAATGAAGTGAAATATCAAGGAAAATAGATTTTTCTACATTTCATTTGAAGAATAATTTCTCTGAGCTCATGAACATACAGACGCATATAATCTTAATTTAAAGTGAATAAAAAAACAAACTTGCATCAACATTTACCAAACATTAAAAACTTAAATTTAGTTCTCAACCCTATAAAAAAAATTTTTTCAAACCCTTTTTTTACCCTCCTTACCTTTTAAATCTTCCCTCTTTTTTTTTTTTTTTTTAAATTTTTTTTTTTTTTTTCCCCCCCCCCCCCTTATTTTTTTTTTTTTTTTTTTTTATTAAATCTCCCCCCCCCCAAAAAAACCTTTTTTTTTCTTTTTTTCCCCCTTCCCCCCCCCCCCCTTTTTTTCCCCCCCGGGGGTTTTTTTTTTTTAAAAAAAAAGAGGAAAACCCCCCCCCCCCCCCTTCCTTTTCCTCCCCCCCTTTCCCTGAAAAATAAATTTCCCCCTCCCCCTTTTTTTTTTTTTTTTCCCCTCTTTTCTTTTTTTTTTTTTTTTTTTTTTTTTTTTTCTATTGTGAAATATATGATTATGAACCTTTTAATAAACTGCTCGACTAGAACGGATGTTATTCTTTGTTATTGTTTATTTAATTGTTTTGTTTATAAAGATACACAGTACCTTCCCTCACAACCCCGACTAACTGGGACTCACTTGTTGAAGCTCATCTTTTCGTTGATTGACTTGTGAATGAAGGCGAAACATGCTTGAATCATGTGAGTCAACAAGACTCAAGTGTCAACTGTCAGTCCAGGACAGATGATTGACGCGAGTCGTCCTGAAGCTCAACCAGCAAATCTAACGGCTCTGGTTGAGATGATGATACAAATATAACTGAAGCGTCAGAAACACAACTTCAACCAGAAACCATCTGATCTGATGATCTGTTGTCTTCCATACTCGTCTGTAGATCTAATGATCTGTTGTCTTCCATACTCGTCTGTAGATCTAATGATCTGTTGTCTTCCATACTCGTCTGTAGATCTAATGATCTGTTGTCTTCCATACTCGTCTGTAGATCTAATGATCTGTTGTCTTCCATACTCGTCTGTAGATCTGATGATCTGTTGTCTTCCATACTCGTCTGTAGATCTAATGATCTGTCGTCTTCCATACTCGTCTGTAGATCTAATGATCTGTCGTCTTCCATACTCGTCTGTAGATCTGATGAACTGTTGTCTTCCATACTCGTCTGTAGATCTGATGATCTGTTGTCTTCCATACTCGTCTGTAGATCTAATGATCTGTTGTCTTCCATACTCGTCTGTAGATCTGATGATCTGTTGTCTTCCATACTCGTCTGTAGATCTAATGATCTGTTGTCTTCCATACTCGTCTGTAGATCTGATGATCTGTTGTCTTCCATACTCGTCTGTAGATCTAATGATCTGTTGTCTTCCATACTCGTCTGTAGATCTGATGATCTGTTGTCTTCCATACTCGTCTGTAGATCTGATGATCTGTTGTCTTCCATACTCGTCTGTAGATCTGATGATCTGTTGTCTTCCATACTAGTCTGTAGATCTAATGATCTGTTGTCTTCCATACTCGTCTGTAGATCTGATGATCTGTTGTCTTCCATACTCGTCTGTAGATCTAATGATCTGTTGTCTTCCATACTCGTCTGTAGATCTGATGATCTGTTGTCTTCCATACTCGTCTGTAGATCTGATGATCTGTCGTCTTCCATACTCGTCTGTAGATCTGATGATCTGTCGTCTTCCATACTCGTCTGTAGATCTGATGATCTGTTGTCTTCCATACTCGTCTGTAGATCTGATGATCTGTTGTCTTCCATACTCGTCTGTAGATCTAATGCTTTGTTGTCTTCCATACTCGTCTGTAGATCTAATGCTTTGTTGTCTTCCATACTCGTCTGTAGATCTGATGATCTGTTGTCTTCCATACTCGTCTGTAGATCTGATGCTCTGTTGTCTTCCATACTCGTCTGTAGATCTAATGATCTGTCGTCTTCCATACTCGTCTGTAGATCTGATGCTCTGTCGTCTTCCATACTCGTCTGTAGATCTGATGATCTGTTGTCTTCCATACTCGTCTGTAGATCTGATGATCTGTCGTCTTCCATACTCGTCTGTAGATCTGATGCTCTGTTGTCTTCCATACTCGTCTGTAGATCTAATGATCTGTCGTCTTCCATACTCGTCTGTAGATCTGATGCTCTGTCGTCTTCCATACTCGTCTGTAGATCTGATGATCTGTCGTCTTCCATATTCGTCTGTAGATCTGATGATCTGTCGTCTTCCATACTCGTCTGTAGATCTGATGATCTGTCGTCTTCCATACTCGTCTGTAGATCTGATGATCTGTTGTCTTCCATACTCGTCTGTAGATCTAATGATCTGTCGTCTTCCATACTCGTCTGTAGATCTAATGCTCTGTCGTCTTCCATACTCGTCTGTAGATCTAATGATCTGTCGTCTTCCATACTCGTCTGTAGATCTGATGATCTGTTGTCTTCCATACTCGTCTGTAGATCTGATGATCTGTTGTCTTCCATACTCGTCTGTAGATCTGATGATCTGTTGTCTTCCATACTCGTCTGTAGATCTGATGATCTGTTGTCTTCCATACTCGTCTGTAGATCTGATGATCTGTTGTCTTCCATACTCGTCTGTAGATCTGATGATCTGTCGTCTTCCATACTCAGCTGTAGATCTAATGATCTGTCGTCTTCCATACTCGTCTGTAGATCTGATGATCTGTTGTCTTCCATACTCGTCTGTAGATCTAATGATCTGTCGTCTTCCATACTCGTCTGTAGATCTGATGATCTGTCGTCTTCCATACTCGTCTGTAGATCTGATGATCTGTTGTCTTCCATACTCGTCTGTAGATCTGATGATCTGTTGTCTTCCATACTCGTCTGTAGATCTGATGATCTGTTGTCTTCCATACTCATCTGTAGATCTGATGATCTGTTGTCTTCCATACTCGTCTGTAGATCTAATGATCTGTCGTCTTCCATACTCGTCTGTAGATCTAATGCTCTGTTGTCTTCCATACTCGTCTGTAGATCTAATGATCTGTTGTCTTCCATACTCGTCTGTAGATCTGATGATCTGTTGTCTTCCATACTCGTCTGTAGATCTGATGATCTGTTGTCTTCCATACTCGTCTGTAGATCTGATGATCTGTCTGTTGTCTTCCATACTCGTCTGTAGATCTGATGATCTGTTGTCTTCCATACTCGTCTGTAGATCTGATGATCTGTTGTCTTCCATACTCGTCTGTAGATCTGATGATCTGTTGTCTTCCATACTCGTCTGTAGATCTAATGATCTGTTGTCTTCCATACTCGTCTGTAGATCTGATGATCTGTTGTCTTCCATACTCGTCTGTAGATCTGATGATCTGTCGTCTTCCATACTCGTCTGTAGATCTAATGATCTGTTGTCTTCCATACTCGTCTGTAGATCTAATGATCTGTTGTCTTCCATACTCGTCTGTAGATCTGATGATCTGTTGTCTTCCATACTCGTCTGTAGATCTAATGATCTGTTGTCTTCCATACTCGTCTGTAGATCTAATGATCTGTTGTCTTCCATACTCGTCTGTAGATCTAATGATCTGTTGTCTTCCATACTCGTCTGTAGATCTGATGAACTGTCGTCTTCTATACTCGTCTGTAGATCTAATGCTCTGTTGTCTTCCATACTCGTCTGTAGATCTAATGCTCTGTTGTCTTCCATACTCGTCTGTAGATCTAATGCTCTGTTGTTCCACAGGAGACGCTGCAGCAGCTGGTGATGATGCCTCTACCAAACGTTCTGGTTCTGGGTCGAAACCCTCTCTCAGGTACGTTTAACCTTCACTTGACCTCCAGGAAATCCAACACCATCACCAACATTTGACGGAGCTTTGTGTCATTATTGTTGTTGTGTTGTTTTGTTGTGAAACGAGTGTTTTCTCGACATTAAACGAACGTCATCCACGTCACTAAGATAAGTGTCATCGATCCACACTCAAGTCGAGTGTGCACAGTGCACTAGATCGCACTGCTTGTGTACTCACAACATAAGACTTGAGAGCCACCATCACCATCGCAGTCGACTTCTCTCCAGCGATCAAGGTCTGGTTGTGACTTTGGTTAAAACGTTTTCTATGACCTCTGACCTCTGGACTCTGTCCATGTCATCCGATCCCGACTTCATGGAAACACCAGCGTTTAAGTCTCATGACAACATTATTGAGCAGGTCCTGGATCTGTTTGACCTCCAGTGTGACCCGATGTCCTCGGGGACCTCAGAGGAGTCGAGGAAGGATCGAGGTCACGGCGTCTTAGACTCGGGACTGAGCAGAGTTTTGGGACAACGTTGAACGAGAACCTTCAGGAGCTTCTAAGTTCTGTTCCTCACCAGAGCAGCTGAACTGAAGGAGCCTCGGAGGAAAAGTCTTCTCAGTCCAGCTGCTCCCTTGAACCACCCGGACCTGAAGAACCAGATCTTCATATGTCTCGCTTTGTTGGGTCACACGTCCTTGAATCAAGATGTTTGTCTTGATGTTTCACATGAAGGTCATGACTGTAGATGAACCTTAACTTCTTGATGTTTCACATGAAGGTCATGACTGTAGATGAACCTTAACTTCTTGATGTTTCACATGAAGGTCGTGACTGTAGATGAACCTTAACTTCTTGATGTTTCACATGAAGGTTGTGACTGTAGAAGAACTTTAACTTCTTGATGTTTCACATGAAGGTTGTGACTGTAGATGAACTTTAACTTCTTGATGTTTCACATGAAGGTTGTGACTGTAGAAGAACTTTAACTTCTTGATGTTTCACATGAAGGTCGTGACTGTAGATGAACTTTAACTTCTTGATGTTTCACATGAAGGTTGTGACTGTAGAAGAACTTTAACTTCTTGATGTTTCACATGAAGGTCGTGACTGTAGAAGAACTTTAACTTCTTGATGTTTCACATGAAGGTCGTGACTGTAGAAGAACCTTAACTTCTTGATGTTTTACATGAAGGTCGTGACTGTAGAAGAACTTTAACTTCTTGATGTTTTACATGAAGGTCGTGACTGTAGAAGAACTTTAACTTCTTGATGTTTCACATGAAGGTCGTGACTGTAGAAGAACTTTAACTTCTTGATGTTTCACATGAAGGTCGTGACTGTAGATGAACTTTAACTTCTTGATGTTTCACATGAAGGTCGTGACTGTAGAAGAACTTTAACTTCTTGATGTTTCACATGAAGGTCGTGACTGTAGAAGAACTTTAACTTCTTGATGTTTCACATGAAGGTCGTGACTGTAGAAGAACCTTAACTTCTTGATGTTTCACATGAAGGTCGTGACTGTAGAAGAACTTTAACTTCTTGATGTTTCACATGAAGGTCGTGACTGTAGATGAACCTTAACTTCTTGATGTTTCACATGAAGGTCGTGACTGTAGAAGAACTTTAACTTCTTGATGTTTCACATGAAGGTCGTGACTGTAGAAGAACTTTAACTTCATGATGTTTCACATGAAGGTCGTGACTGTAGAAGAACCTTCTGCTCATGAGCATCACTTTAACTTCTTCATCACACCAGAGTCCTGAGGATCACTGGCAGCTGAAGGTCCTGAACATGTGGCTTTTATTAGGCTGTCATTAGGGGCCGGTGAGGGGTGTGAGGACGGGGGGTCCTGGGGGTCCTGAGGGTCTTTCTAACAGTCAACAGTGGGAACTGTTGACCCCCGAGGCTCTGGTCCTGAGTCCTGCTCACAGAGTCTCTTTGTTTAGTCTGAGGAGTCGAAGCACCGTTTAGTTGAAATCCATTTAAACACTTGATTATTCCAGAGTTTAAGGAGAACATCTGGTTAAATGTTCCTCAATAATGACTTGGTTTAAGTTAAGTATTTGAACTTTAACCAAAACTTACAACAAATAATGACTTTATTCTCGTTGTTTTTCGTCTGTAACGGAAAATATTTAAAGTGCTTCGATTTGACTGAAACAATAATAATAAAAATTAAATGTTCAGATCTTTCTGTTAATCATTTAAACCAATTAATGAAGCAGTTTATTGTTAAAACATTTGATCAGAATAGAAAATATTTAATGTTTATCAAATAAAAATGTTCGACTGAGACGTGAAGGAAATAAAACACAAATAACTTTTATGTTAATCAACCAACATGTTACTGATGTTTACTGATGATCGACTAACTTATTAACTTAAAAATATTATTATATTATATTATTATTATTATATTATATTATATTATTATTATTATATTATATTATTATATTATTATTATATTATTATTATATTATATTATATTATATTATATTATATTATATTATTATTATTATATTATATTATATTATTATTATTATATTATATTATTATTATTATTATTATATTATATTATTATTATTATATTATATTATTATATTATATTATTATATTATTATTATATTATATTATATTATTATATTATATTATATTATATTATATTATATTATTATTATTATATTATATTATTATTTATTATTATTATATTATATTATTATATTATTATTATTATATTATATTATATTATATTATTATTATTATATTATATTATATTATTATTATTATATTATTATTATTATATTATATTATTATATTATATTATATTATTTATATTATTATTATATTATTATTATTATATTATAATATTATATTATTATATTATTATATTATATTATATTATATTATTATATTATATTATAATTATTATATTATTATTATTATTATATTATATTATAATTATTATTATTATATCTTATTATTATTATTATATTATATTATAATTATTATATTATTATTATTATTATATTATATTATAATTATAATTATTATTATAATTATAATATTATTATTATTATTATTATTTTATTATTATTATTATTTTATTATTATTATTATTATATTATTGTTATTCTTGTTGCCACGACAGCGGGGGATAAATCATCATTATAACTGTTATCAGGGACGTCGAGAGAAAGAAACAAAAATAAATAAAATTAAATTCTTAAATAAGCTTTAGTGTTAATTTGAGTTTATTATTCAATTTTAACATCATTTTATTGAAGTATTAATAAAAAAATAGGTACATTTAATATATTATTTACAATTAAAATAAAGTTGATCAAACACATGATGCTTTAAAATAAGTTTTTTTAATATTTCATTTCGTAATAATTCCATTTTAAAATGAGATAAAAAAACAACTATGATCATGTTTATTGATAAGAAGATCATGTTTATTGATAACAAGATCATCTTTATTGATAACACGATCATCTTTATTGATAACACGATCATCTTTATTGATAACACGATCATGTTTATTGATAACACGATCATGTTTATTGATAACACGATCATCTTTATTGATAACACGATCATGTTTATTGATAACAAGATCATGTTTATTGATAACACGATCATCTTTATTGATAACACGATCATGTTTATTGATAACACGATCATGTTTATTGATAACACGATCATCTTTATTGATAACAAGATCATGTTTATTGATAACACGATCATCTTTATTGATAACAAGATCATGTTTATTGATAACACGATCATCTTTATTGATAACAAGATCATGTTTATTGATAACAAGATCATGTTTATTGATAACACGATCATCTTTATTGATAACACGATCATGTTTATTGATAACAAGATCATGTTTATTGATAACACGATCATGTTTATTGATAACAAGATCATCTTTATTGATAACAAGATCATCTTTATTGATAACACGATCATGTTTATTGATAACACTATTGATCACTTTATTGATAACACGATCATGTTTATTTATTGATAACACGATCATGTTTATTGATAACACGATCATGTTTATTGATAACACGATCATGTTTATTGATAACACGATCATGTTTATTGATAACAAGATCATGTTTATTGATAACAAGATCATGTTTATTGATAACACGATCATCTTTATTGATAACACGCATCATAGTTTATTGATAACACGATCATGTTTATGATGATAACAAGATCATGTTTATTGATAACAACGATCATCTTTATTGATAACAAGATCATGTTTATTGATAACACGATCATGTTTATTGATAACAAGATCATCTTTATTGATAACAAGATCATGTTTATTGATAACACGATCATCTTTATTGATAACACGATCATCTTTATTGATAACACGATCATGTTTATTGATAACACGATCATGTTTATTGATAACACGATCATGTTTATTGATAACACACGATCATCTTTATTGATAACACGATCATGTTTATTGATAACACGATCATCTTTATTGATAACACGATCATGTTTATTGATAACACGATCATCTTTATTGATAACACAATCATCTTTATTGATAACACGATCATGTTTATTGATAACACGATCATCTTTATTGATAACACGATCATGATCATATTGTCTTTCTTTAAAAAAAAACTATTAAACCAGAGATTGTAAAATGCATGAAACAAGTAACTTTGACTGATTTAAATCTTGTTTCAACTCGATCTATAAACACTCGTGAGTCGAGACGGAATCATTCGTGTGGAGACGACGTCGATTCTCTCACTTCCTTCCACAACAATGTTGCTGCGGAAGAGACGCTCGTCACTTCGTTCAGCTGGAACGACAGAAGGTTTGAAGGGAGGAAGGAAGGGAGGAAGGGAGGAGGGAGGAAGGAAGGAAGGAAGGAAGGAAGGGAGGACGAGCCACGGAGAATGAACGCATGATTCAAGTGATAGAAGAAAGAAAATGAAGCTTCAGTCCAACATGATTATTTCTCTCTTCTGTCGCTTCTTTCTTTTTGTCCCTCCAGCTTCCTCTCCTCCTCCTGCTCCCTCCGTCGTTCTTTATCCTCCGAGCTTCTTAATCCGGTCGTCGCTCGATCCCAGAATAGTTTCTTCTTCACCGAGTCGTGTTTAGATTCACTTTCATTTGTGCCTCGACTTGAACGAAGATGAATTTGAAAGGATTTTCTACAACTTTGTCATAATTTAGTCATGAATCATATCATTTGAAGAAGGTTCAGGTCAGGAGTTAAAAACAATAATCTTTGTCTGTTAAAAATATCACTGTTAGAAATTATTAGTATTATTAGTGTTAGTTTTTTTAGGGTTTAGGTTTTAAAGAGAATAAAAAACTTGGTGAAATCATTGATTGTTTGTCTTATAATCAAATCTTCTTCGTTGAATGTAAATCATGTTAAATCTATTTTTATTTGATCACTGGAGGAAACGAGCGTCCGGAGTAAAACACACACACACACACACACACACACATACACACACACATACACACACACACACACACACACACACACACACACTCGCCCACGCCCACGCACACATACACACAAACCCACACACATACACACTCACACACACACCCACACTCACACATACACATACACATACACACACACACCCACACACACATACACACACACACACCCACACACACCCACACACATACACACGCACACACACACCCACACACACACACACACACACACACACACACACACACACACACACACACTCACACACTCACACACACACACACACACACACCCTCAGGGACTGAAACTCCAGACTTTTGTTTCAAAAATATTCAAACTTGTTGTCAAAGAACAGAAACGATGATGAGTTGTTGTCAACACTGGTGTTGTGTTGTTGTGTAGAGAACAAGTGTGTTGTTGTGTAGAGAACAAGTGTGTGTTGTTGAGAAGACTTTCAAATGAGAAGATCTTTTGTTTCGTCTTCAGTTTCGAAGAAGTTTTGTTTTTAGAAACTTTTACTGATTCTTTACTGTTTGTAACAAACGAATCATTGATTCTTGATCTGATGACTTCGTAGTTTCAACGTCGTCACCCTCAGTGTTTTGACTCACCCTCAGTGTTTTGACTCACCCTCAGTGTTTTGACTCACCCTCAGTGTTTTGACTCACCCTCAGTGTTTTGACTCACCCTCAGTGTTTTGACTCACCCTCAGTGTTTTGACTCACCCTCAGTGTGTGACTCACCCTCAGTGTTTTGACTCACCCTCAGTGTTTTGACTCACCCTCAGTGTTTTGACTCACCCTCAGTGTTTTGACTCACCCTCAGTGTTTTGACTCACCCTCAGTGTTTTGACTCACCCTCAGTGTTTTGACTCACCCTCAGTGTTTTGACTCACCCTCAGTGTTTTGACTCACCCTCAGTGTTTTGACTCACCCTCAGTGTTTTGACTCACCCTCAGTGTTTTGACTCACCCTCAGTGTTTTGACTCACCCTCAGTGTTTTGACTCACCCTCAGTGTTTTGACTCACCCTCAGTGTTTTGACTCACCCTCAGTGTTTTGACTCACCCTCAGTGTTTTGACTCACCCTCAGTGTTTTGACTCACCCTCAGTGTTTTGACTCACCCTCAGTGTTTTGACTCACCCTCAGTGTTTTGACTCACCCTCAGTGTTTTGACTCACCCTCAGTGT
>JACEEU010000731.1:903578-923578 GCA_016630915.1 Callionymus lyra | reverse complement strand
CATACATGATCACATGACACACATACATGATCTCATGACACCCATACATGATCACATGACACCCATACATGATCACATGACAAACATACATTATCACATGACACACATACATGATCACATGACAAACATACATGATCACATGACACGCATACATGATCACATGACACACATACATGATCTCATGACACCCATACATGATCACATGACACACATACATGATCACATGACAAACATACATTTTCACATGACACACATACATGATCACATGACAAACATACATGATCACATGACACACATACATGATCACATGACACACATACATGATCTCATGACACCCATACATGATCACATGACACACATACATGATCACATCACAAACATACATGATCACATGACACCCATACATGATCACATGACACCCATACATGATCACATGACACCCATACATGATCACATGACAAACATACATTATCACATGACACACATACATGATCACATGACAAACATACATGATCACATGACACACATACATGATCTCATGACACCCATACATGATCACATGACACCCATACATGATCACATCACAAACATACATGATCACATGACACCCATACATGATCACATGACACCCATACATGATCACATCACAAACATACATGATCACATGACACACATACATGATCACATGACACACATACATGATCTCATGACACCCATACATGATCACATGACACACATACATGATCACATGACAAACATACATTATCACATGACACACATACATGATCTCATGACACCCATACATGATCACATGACAAACATACATGATCACATGACACACATACATGATCTCATGACACCCATACATGATCACATGACACCCATACATGATCACATGACAAACATACATTATCACATGACACACATACATGATCACATGACAAACATACATGATCACATGACACACATACATGATCACATGACACACATACATGATCTCATGACACCCATACATGATCACATGACACACATACATGATCACATGACAAACATACATTATCACATGACACACATACATGATCACATGACAAACATACATGATCACATGACACACATACATGATCACATGACACACATACATGATCTCATGACACCCATACATGATCACATGACACACATACATGATCACATCACAAACATACATGATCACATGACACCCATACATGATCACATGACACCCATACATGATCACATGACACCCATACATGATCACATGACACCCATACATGATCACATGACAAACATACATTATCACATGACACACATACATGATCACATGACAAACATACATGATCACATGACACACATACATGATCTCATGACACCCATACATGATCACATGACACCCATACATGATCACATCACAAACATACATGATCACATGACACCCATACATGATCACATGACAAACATACATGATCACATGACACACATACATGATCACATGACAAACATACATGATCACATGACACACATACATGATCACATGACACACATACATGATCACATGACACCCATACATGATCACATGACACACATACATGATCACATGACACACATACATGATCACATGACACATACATGATCTCATGACACACATACATGATCACATGACAAACATACATGATCTTTGGACGTAGATGACATCTTTCTCTCTCAAATGTTTACATTGATGCAGTTCAAGTCAAAACTTGTTCATCTGTTTGTTTTTTACATTTAATGCCTGAAGCTGCGAGTGTTTCTCGTCAGAAAAATGATCTACGACTTCAAACAAAACACTTTAACGATCGAGTCACATGACAGGAAGTGAAATAAACAAGTATCATGTTGATGATCCTTTGATGTTCTTTTATCGTTTGGACAAACATTTTAGGACAAAGTGAGTTAATTTATTTTTATTTTTCCGTTTCTCTGCTTGAAAGTTTGTGAAACACGTCCCGCGGGTCGACTGGACACGCGTGACCTCAGATGAACGACTAGAAGATCATAAAATCATAAAAAGCTTTTGGCTCCGTTTTCAAATGTCAACCAATGACAGTCGAGTCTGACATGAAACCTGAGGAAACATCACGAAGCTTCAGCAATATTGACTTCATTCTCGACGTTTATGTGAAAGTATTTACTTTATATTTGTGTTCGTTAATGTTTTATAAATGTTATTTCTGTCCATCATTGATCGATCGTTGATGTTCATGCGATCAATGGATGTTTGATCTGCAGCGAGGAGAAGAGCGAGCAGCTGCTGGACACCAGGCAGGAGCTGGAGAACATGGAGTCAGAGCTGAAGAAGCTGCAGCAGGAGGTAAACAAACACACACACACACACACACACACACACACACACACACACACACACACACACACACACACACACACACACACACACACACACACACACACACACACACACACACACACACACACACACACACACACACACACACACAACACACACACACACACACACACACACACACACACACACACACACTCGTACACACACTCGTACACACACACACACACACACTCGTTGACACACACACTCGATGACACACACACTCGATGACACACACACATGCACACACACACTCGTACACACACACACTCGATGACACACACACTCGATGACACACACACTCGATGACGCACACACTCGACACACAAACTCGATGACACACACACTCGTACACACACACACACACACTCACACTCGTACACACACACACTCGTACACACACACACTCGTACACACACACACTCGTACACACACACACTCAATGACACACACACTCGATGACACACAGACTTGTACACACACACACTCGATGACACACACACTCGATGACACACACACTCGTACACACACACACTCGTACACACACACACTCGATGACACACACACTCGATGACACACACACTCGATGACGCACACACTCGACACACAAACTCGATGACACACACACTCGTACACACACACACACACACACTCACACTCGTACACACACTCGTACACACACACACTCGTACACACACACACTCAATGACACACACACTCGATGACACACAGACTTGTACACACACATGCACACACACACTCTTACACACACTGACAGCTGTCATGATGTTTGATGGTTTCAACTGAAGGTTGTTGAGTCGACATCTTGTGCGTCTGTTATAGAAGCAACTTGTCGTCATTATTTATTGTTGTGTATCCGAGTCAAGACTGTTGAACATTTTAACAAAGAATGATTGATATATATATTGATAAGAATGATTGATTATCATGAAACATTGATTATTGATAAGAATGATTGATTTTAATGAAACGTTGATTATTGATAAGAATGATTGATTATTGATAAGAATGATTGATTTTAATGAAACGTTGATTATTGATAAGAATGATTGATTATTGATAAGAATGATTGATTTTAATGAAACATTGATTATTGATAAGAATGATTGATTTTAATGAAACATTGATTATTGATAAGAATGATTGATTATTGATAAGAATGATTGATTTTAATGAAACGTTGATTATTGATAAGAATGATTGATTATTGATAAGAATGATTGATTATTGATAAGAATGATTGATTTTAATGAAACGTTGATTATTGATAAGAATGATTGATTATCATGAAACATTGATTATTGATAAGAATGATTGATTTTAATGAAACGTTGATTATTGATAAGAATGATTGATTATTGATAAGAATGATTGATTTTTAATGAAACGTTGATTATTGATAAGAATGATTGATTATTGATAAGAATGATTGATTTTAATGAAACATTGATTATTGATAAGAATGATTGATTTTAATGAAACATTGATTATTGATAAGAATGATTGATTATTGATAAGAATGATTGATTTTAATGAAACGTTGATTATTGATAAGAATGATTGATTATTGATAAGAATGATTGATTATTGATAAGAATGATTGATTTTAATGAAACATTGATTATTGATAAGAATGATTGATTATTGATAAGAATGATTGATTATTGATAAGAATGATTGATTTTAATGAAACGTTGATTATTGATAAGAATGATTGATTATCATGAAACATTGATTTAAAAGGTTATTGTTCAATAATTGATTGATTCATATTTGAATAATCAATATCTCCTGATCACGTGTCTCCAGAGCTTCCAGCTTCTCTCCGACGCTCGCTCTGCTCGGACGTATCGTGACGAACTGGACGCTCTGAGAGAGAAGTCCAGTCGCGTGGACAAGCTGGAGAGCGAGCTGAGCCGCTACCGGGAGAGACTTCATGACATCGACTTCTACAAGGCCAGAGTGGAGGTACGACTGCTCTGCTCCGGGTACTCCGGGCTCCTCCCTTCAGGTCCACACGGACTCTCAAATAAAGTTCCTCTTTATAATAATAGAATAATATGATTTGTTTTTACTGTCAATGTATTTCTGTGCCTTTAATGATATATTTATTTAATTTATTTAATTTGAATTATTCATTCATTTGATTGTTGTATATGGGGGTTGGATTCTATCCCAGCTACCCCGGGTGAGAGGCGGGGACACCCTGGAAAGATGCACACCGACAGACAATTGAGAGTTTCAATCAAACTTCTGGTTATAGTTGGTTCTAAGAATCCTCTGTTGAGATGATTCGACAAATGTTTCTCTTGTTTCATCTCAACCGTTCCTGGTCTTCTGGATCCAGGAGCTGAAGGAGGACAACCAGGTCCTGCTGGAGACCAAGAGCATGCTGGAGGAGCAGCTGGACTCCACCAGGTCTCGCTCGGACAAACTGCACCTGCTGGAGAAGGAGAATCTCCAGATGAAGTCCAAACTCCACGACCTTGAGACGGTGATTGTCCACCGGTGCTGAAGGTCACGGAGAAGGTTCCTCACGCGTGTCTCCACAGGAGCGAGACCTGGAGCGCAAGCGTCTGGAGGAGCTGCTGGAGGAGAACCTGGTGCTGGAGATGGCTCAGAAGCAGAGCATGGACGAGTCTCTGCACCTCGGCTGGGAGCTGGAGCAACTTTCCAAACCCCCGGAGATCAATGAAGGTCCTTCATGTTCACACTTTAATAGAATATTAACATGTTTGTTTATATTCATCTCAAATATATCTTCTTACGATTAATATATAAAGTATTTATTTAAGGACTTCAATCTTACTTCTTTTATCAATAATCATCTTTTGAGACACAGAATGATTTAAGTAGGAAAATATAATGTTTATGTTAAATTATTTAATTTCAATTGTTTTTAATAATAATATTGTTTCTTCACATTTTTCTAAATAATCATTTATTTCAATCATTTATAAAATCAAAGGTAGTTTTTTGTTGTCAAATCAGACAAAATTGATCACATGATCGTCTTTGAATTCAAAACAATTGCGTTGAATTAAAAAAAGTATGAATTAAAAAAAGTAAAATTTTTATATTAAAAAAAGAATTTATTATTCAATTATTCAATTTTTTTTATTCAAGTTTAAAAAAAAGTACAATTAAATATAAAATGATTGAACTCATTTAAATACTTAATAATGAACATAGTTGTATAAATGATATAATAAAACGAACTCAATGCTTGTCAAACACTGTAGTAAAACCACATGTAAATGTTTGATGAATCTATGGTTCGTTGTCCTTCATCCATGACCTGAACGTTCTGAAGGTCATCTGAGGCTCGAGTCCTCAGTCGTCCACAGGCTGAAGACCACCTGTCACTCAAACTCTGTTCAGCTCCTCAGAAGTCTCTGGGCGACGAGGTCAACGACCTGACCTCCAGTCGCCTGCTGAAGCTGGAGAAGGAGAACCAGACGCTGCTGAAGACGCTGGAGGACCTGAGAGGAGACGAGTCAGTGGAGAAGATGAGCCGAGTTCACCTGGAGAGTCAGAAGCTCAGCAGAAGAGTAGGTTTAACCTGAGACCTGATGCACTTTACACGTCAGTGTCACTCTCTCACTCTCTCCCTCTCTCACTCTCTCCCTCTTTTACTCTGTCATTATATCACTCTCTCCCGCTCTCCCTCTTTTACTCTGTCATTATATCACTCTCTCACTCTCTCACTCTCTCACTCTTTTACTCTGTCATTATATCACTCTCTCACTCTCTCACTCTTTTACTCTCTCACTCTCTCTCACTCTTTTACTCTCTCATTCTCTCACTCTCTCACGCTCTCCCTCTTTTACTCTCTCACTCTTTTACTCTCTCATTCTCTCACTCTCTCTCCCTCTTTTACTCTCTCACTCTCTCACTCTGTCATTATATCATTCTCTCACTCTGTCACTATTTTACTCTCTCACTCTTTTACTCTTCTATTCTCTAATTCTCTCCCTCTTTTACTCTCTCACTCTTTTACTCTGTCATTATATCACTCTCTCACTCTCTACCTCTCTCACTCTTTTACTCTCTCATTCTCTCACCCTCTCACTCTTTTACTCTTTCACTCTCTCACTCTTTTACTCTCTCATTCTTTTACTCTCTCACTCTTTTACTCTCTCACTCTTTTACTCTGTCACTCTCACTCTGTCATTATATTATTCTCTAACTCTTTTACTCTCTCATTCTCTAACTCTGTCACTCTTTCACTCTGTCCCTCTCACTCTTCCTCTGGTGACCATAAAGAGAAGACAGAGGGAGGAGACGAGGAAGAAAGAAAGGCAGTAAATTCCAACATGTCTTCCTGGATCTTGTCGACTGACTGTCGCTCAGAGACTGCAGTGTTTCTTCAGTTTAACACGAGCTTCTGGAACGTTTGCTCGTCAAGAGTTTTCTTCAGAAATGATTCCAGTTATTTGAGGTTCAATCGAATTAATCCTAAAAGTTGTTGCTGAGAATTAAAGGAAAGATTGTAAAATAGTTTCTTTACAACTTTAGTTTGAACTAAATCACACGTATGTTCGTGATAACATTGAACACATCAGTGAGAGATAAGATCTAGAAAATCATGTTGTTTCACCTCCTGTGTGTAAAGTAACGTCTTCATCAGTGAATCTAAAGCCTCGTGACTCGACTGCATGACTGGTGTTCAGGTGGAGCAGCTGGAAAGCGAGCTGTCGGCCGACAGAGATGCTCTCCTCAGTGCAGAAGCTCTGAACACTGACCTGATGAAGGAGAAAGCTCTGCTGGAGAAGACGCTGGAGACGCTGCAGGAGAACTCAGAGCGACACGTGTGTTCTTGTTCTTCATTGTACTGCAATACTTTACCACTTGTATACAAGTATACTCAAATACTTGAACACTCAAAACTATTGTATACGCGATTACTCGACTACTTGAACACTTGTATACTTCCAGTATACTTTTATACTTTTATACTTGTATACTCGCTACTCGGCTACTTGAATACTTGAATACTTGTATACTCGCTTCTCGACTACTTGAATACTTGAATACTTGTATACCTGTATACTCGCTACTCGGCTACTTGAATACTTGAATACTTGTATACTTGTATACTCGCTGCTCGGCTACTTGAATACTTGAATACTTGTATACCTGTATACTCGCTACTCGACTACTTGAACACTTGAATACAAGTATATTTTTATACTTGTATACTCGCTACTCGACTACTTGAACACTTGAATACAAGTATATTTTTATACTTGTATACTCGCTACTCGACTACTTGAATACTTGAATACTTGTATACTTGTATACTCGCTACTCAGCTACTTGAATACTTGAATACTTGTATACCTGTATACTCGCTACTCAACACTACACTTGTATACTCAAACACTTGTATACAAGTATATTTTTTTATACTTGTATACTCAAACACTTGTATACTTGTACACTTTATACTCAAATACTTGTACACTTCTATACTTGTACACTTGTATACTCAAACACTTGTATACTCAAACACTTGTACACTTGTATACTTGTACACTTGTATACTCAAACACTTGTACACTTGTATACTTGTACACTTGTATACTCAAACACTTGTATACTTGTACACTTGAACACTTGTACACTTGTATACTCAAACACTTGTACACTTGTATACTTGAACACTTGTACACTTGTATACTTGTACACTTGTACACTTGTATACTCAAACACTTGTATACTTGTACACTTGTATACTCAAACACTTGTATACTTGTACACTTGAATACTTGTACACTTGTATACTTGAACACTTGTACACTTGTACACTTGTACACTTGTATACTTGTACACTTGTACACTTCTATACTTGTACACTTGTATACTCAAACACTTGTATACTTGTACACTTGTATACTCAAACACTTGTACACTTGTATACTTGAACACTTGTATACTTGAACACTTGAACACTTGTACACTTGTATACTCAAACACTTGTACACTCAAACACTTGTATACTTGAACACTTGAACACTCAATCACTCGCACACCTGCTGTGAGCCAGCAGTCAAACATCTCTCTGTGCAGCTGAAGGGTCTGGAGCAGGAGAACCAACATCTCGCTCAGACGGTGTCGTCTCTGCGTCAGCGCTGCCAGGTCGGCGCCGAGGCTCGAGTCAAGGACGTGGAGAAGGAGAACCGGGTCCTGCACGAGTCCGTCTGCGAAGCCACCGCCAAACTCAACAAGATGGAGTTTGAGCGCAAACAGCTGCGTGAGTGTTGAAGTCTGATGATGAAGACGTTTAATAAATATCTTTTATTTCATCTCAAGATGATTCCTTTGATTCTGTTCTAGGATCAATTATTTCGCTTCAATGTTAAACAAGTTGTTTGTCTAATGTTTTGATTTTGTTGTTATTTAATGATTTGTTTTAAGGAGAATCTTCTTTGATCATCTGGTGACTTTGATGATTCGATAACTTGAGGGTTGATGGTTCAAATCCACCATCATATGAATGAATGAATGTTCTTTTCTATAAACTGCTTCATTAAAGTTCTTCATAATACTCCAGTATAATGTACTTGACATTTTTATTATGATATTTTTTTCTCCCTTAAATAAGTTTCATGGACTTCATGGTTGTTTGTTTCATTTTTCAGTTTTAATGAAACAAACCTTAACTTTTAAAAACTTGTTTAGTATTTGAGCTAATTTAGTTTTAAAGAAAAATGATCTTATCCACTTGTTATTATTAATTATCAATTAATTATATTCACGTCTGTTTCCTGCCTTTTTTTTATACAGATAATCAAAATGACAAAACATAAATTTAAAGAAATTGATTGTAGATTATTTACGTAAATGGTGTAAAAGTCATTTAAGAGTGAAGTGTCCGGTTCAATTCTTCCATGAAGTTCAGTCGCTCCATGTTTTCTATTTTACTTCCAAAATCCATCCATTGATCCAGATTCTGAGTATTTATCATTTTAATAGTTTTAGTCTGTTTTGACTTCAATGATTCTAACTTCGGCTGATTTATCTGTTTAATGACTTTCATCTCAAGTCTCTCTCTTTCAAAGTAGCTCCTGTTTCCTCGCGTTCATTGACATGTGTCTCTGGACTGGTTTGTGAGCTGAAAGATCTTGACTCCTTGTGTCCTTCACAGGCAAAGACCTGGAGGTGATGAAGGAAAAGGGCGAGCGAGCAGAAGAGCTGGAGCTGCAGCTGCAGAAGCTGGAGAGAGAGAGAGAGAGTCTGCAGAAGAAAGTGGCCACTTTGGGAATCACCTGCGACAAAGTGTGTCCTGCTCCTTCTTCTGCCGGATCCAAGGTCGCAAAGACGAAACCGTGAACCCTGCTGTGTCTCCAGGTGTCGTCTCTGGAGAAGGAGAACTCTGAGCTGGAGGCCGAGGGCCGGCGTCTGAAGAAGAAGCTGGACACGCTGAAGAACATGGCCTTCCAGCTGGAGGCCCTGGAGAAGGAGAACTCTCAGCTGGAGCAGGAGAACCTGGAGCTGCGACGCTCGGCCGAGAGTCTGAGGTCGGCAGGAGCCAAAGCTGCTCAGCTGGAGGCCGAGAACCGGGAGCTGGAGAGCGAGAGGAGTCAGATGAAGAGGAGTCTGGAGCTTCTCAAGGCGTCAACCAAGAAGACGGAAAGATTAGAAGTGAGGCTTGAGTGAAAAAATACTGTATTTAGATTGTATTGAATTATAAAACTAACAAAACTACAACCATCAACACCAGGTGAGCTACCAGGGTCTGGACACGGAGAACCAGCGTCTGCAGAAGGCTCTGGAGAACAGCAGCAAGAAGATCCAGCAGTTGGAAGTGGAGCTTCAGGAGGTGGAGTCTGAGAATCAAACCCTGCAGAGAAACCTGGAGGAGCTGAAGATCTCCAGCAAACGTCTGGAACAGCTGGAGCAGGAGGTGAGAGGTTCCTCACCATCAGTCCGACATGAACGTAAACGTTTATCTTCCATGACCTGTGACCTCTCCAGAACAAGGCTCTGGAGCAGGAGAGCTCACAGCTGGAGAAGGACAAGAAGATGCTGGAGAAGGAGAACAAGCGTTTGAGACAACAGGCCGAGATCCGAGACTCCAAACTGGACGACAACAACCAGAGGATCTCGTCCTTGGAGAAGGAGAACCGGACCATGGGCAAGGAGATGATCTTCTTCAGGGACTCGTGCACCAGAGTCAAAGACCTGGAGAGAGAGAACAAGGAGCAGCTCAAACAAACCTCCATCGACAAGAAGACCCTGAACACCCTCAGAGAGGTAACGTCGTCCATCAAGAAGAAAAGTCTCAATGAGTTTTTGAGTAAATGAACCTTGATCTCGTTCATCCAGGAACTGGTGAGCGAGAAGTTGCGCACTCAGCAGATGAACAACGACCTGGAGAAGTTGACCCACGAGCTGGAGAAGATCGGACTGAACAAGGAGAGGCTTCTTCAAGACGAGGGATCTGACGACAGGTTCTACCTCCCACTGGCTTGAAGTACCTGAGAGAACAACAGAACCAACTCTGGATCTTCTGATCAGGTTCAAGCTCCTGGAGACCAAACTAGAGTCCACGCTGAAGTCCTCGCTGGAGATCAAGGAGGAGAAGATCGCCGCCCTGGAGGCCAGACTGCAGGAGTCGTCCAACCTCAACCAGCAGCTGCGACAGGAGCTGAAAACGGTAGATTTTCTCATTTTAACGTCTTCAGACTTTAATCTCATGGAATCAACGTTTGTAACGACTGATAATATCTTTTAATATTTTTTAATATGATTTAATATCTAATAACATATTATTATTATTATTATAATATCTTTTGAGTAAAAAAACTTTAGCATCTGCTCTTGAAGGTAAACAATCCATGTTTACCTTCAGGTTCTGAGGATAAAAAACATAACAAACTTATTTTATTTTAATTTTTTTTACATATTTTTGAGTACAGCGATAACTATTTTGGTTATTATAGTAAATTTGTAATGAAACACTTTTTTTTTTTTTTACTACCAACGCATTGAAGATAAAGGTTTTGAACAGATGTTTAAGAAAATAAAACCAAGAGATAAAACAAATAAACAAAACTGAAACTTGTAAATATCATAATTTTAATACAAATCTCAAACTATGACAAAGACTAAACTAAACTAAATTACAATTTTAAATTGGTTTCTGGAAATGTTAATATGGTTTCAGAATTTGTAAATGAGTTTTGAACGTCTGAGCCACCGTACTCGACAGATGAGAGAAGTAAGTCATTTTATTTATATAGCGCTTTTATAGACCAGGGTCACAAAACGCTTAAACAATCAAAACAATATTCAATAAAGTATAAACTTTAAAGATCAAGATAAAACTGAGAACAACACAGGAGTTCCAGAAAATCAAGGAAAAGCCTGAACAAATAAAATGGTCTTAAGATGTTTCTTGAAGGAGTCAGTAGATCATCAAACACAGATGTTTCTTGAAGGAGTCAGTAGATCATCAAACACAGATGTTTCTTGAAGGAGTCAGTAGATCATCAAACACAGATATGTTTCTTGAAGGAGTCAGTAGATCATCAAACACAGATGTTTCTTGAAGGAGTCAGTAGATCATCAAACACAGAGATGTTTCTTGAAGGAGTCAGTAGATCATCAAACACAGATGTTTCTTGAAGGAGTCAGTAGATCATCAAACACAGATGTTTCTTGAAGGAGTCAGTAGATCATCAAACACAGATGTTTCTTGAAGGAGTCAGTAGATCATCAAACAGATGTTTCTTGAAGGAGTCAGTAGATCATCAAACACAGAGATGGTTCCAAAGCTTAGGAGCAACAGTCTGGAAGAATTTCTCTCCTCTGGTCCGGAAGTTCAGGAACCATCAGTAGATTCTGATCCACAGACCTCAGAGCCCAAGCTGGGGTGTAAGTCTGGATCAGATCACTGATGGAAGGTCTGACCATGAATAGATGTGAAAGTAAGAACCAGAATTTTAAAATGATCCTGAAAGAAACTGGCAGCCAGTGAAGAGTTTGAAGGAGAAATGTGAGTTCTTCTACTAGAGCGGCTCAGAATTCTGGCTGCAGAGTTTTGTATGAACTGCAGGCGAAACACATCCTTCTTGTTAAGACATGAAAACAAACTGTTACAATAGTCCAGACGAGAAGAAACAAACGCATGGATTATAAGATCCAGATCATGTTCCGACAACATTTTCCTAAGTTTAGAGATTTTTCTCAGTTGAAGGAAACAGTTTCTGGTCAGTTTTCTTCAGTGTTGAACAAGAGACATGTCTTTATCAAATACAACACCCAGGTTTCTCAGGCTCAGTTTGACAGACTGACCTAAGTCACCCAAGTACTGACTCAACCCTGAAATCTTATCATCAACAATCACCAGAGTTTCAGTTTTGTCCACATTTAGCTGTAAAGTGTTTCTCATTGTTTGATTTCTAGCAACAATTGACTAAGTTCAGCCTCTGGGGCTCAGTTGGGTCAAAAGAGCAGTAGAGCTGGATGTCATCAGCAAACATGTGATAAGAAACATCAGGAAATCTCTGAATGATTTTACCGAGGGGAATCAAGTACAGCAAAAACAATAAAGGACCCAGAACAGAACCTTGAGGGACTCCACACATCAGATCTGCCGATTCAGACCTCATTTGATTGACAGATACACTCAAACTGCCCAGAAAGGTATGATGAGAACCTTCTAACACAGACCCATCAACAGCTAAAGAACGTTCGCACATGTATGTTTGTGTTTATTTCTGCATCAAAGTTTAAAAACATGCGTCGTCTGCATTTAAGAGCTTCTGATGGACAGGAGAGCAAACTTCCATCTCGCTCCCTGAAGCTCTCAGACGCTCTGAGGACCCATTATTATTATTGTTCTTATTATTATTGTTATGATGCTTCCTGTATCGATGAGGCGGCAGGCGGCCGTGGGTCTGCAGACACGAGCTCTGAGTATGTTGTCATGATTCATCACAAACACAGGTGAAGAAGAACTACGAGGCGCTGCGCCAGAGGGAGGAGGAGGAGCGGATGGTCCAGAGTTCGCCCCCTAGAGGCCTGGAGGACTCTGGCTCGGTCAGCAAGTGGGAGAAGGAGAGCCACGAGGCCACGAGGGAGCTGCTGAAGGTCAAAGATCGGCTCATCGAAGTGGAGAGGAACGTAAGGCGGTTCGCGTCGACGCTCGGCGTTCATTCTCTCGTTGACTCGCGTCTCGCCACTCTCCCAGAATGCCACGCTGCAGGCGGAGAAGGCGGCGCTGCGGAGTCAGCTGAAGCAACTGGAGACGCAGAGTTGCAACCTTCAGGCTCAGATCGTGGCGGTGCAGAGACAGACGGCCTCGCTGCAGGAGAACAACACCACGCTGCAGACTCAGAACGCCAAGCTTCAGGTGATGTCAGATCTAAAGTACATTTGTGTTCTGACCATTAGCTGATGATCCTGTCGTCAATGTTTCATGAGATTTCTCGACACTCTGGGAGTGAGAGGGATTTATGTTCCTCTCTCTGATGCACTTAAAGAATCGATGAGGAGATTCATGACACAAAGGATGTGTTACAGTGTTAGGGTTTTGTTCGATGAACCGACCGGATCCATACGTGCTGGTGAAGAATATGCAAAAGTCAGAGACAAACAGGATTCATGGGCGTCGGCGAAGCAGAAATCTATCGCAGAGACGTCTTCGATGCCAGAACACAAATATCTAACAAAATGGCAGATCTTTTATAGTATGAATGTTCAGGTAAACGCCTCTGGTCAGCTGTGCGTGTATGATTGGTCAGATACTCAACACACGACTTCTAAGATGGACGTGTCTCGCGCCGGTCGTGGAAAGTTACCGCAGTTTGATCTTCTAGAGAGAATCTGTTCTTCAGTCGACTTACGCAGATGTCTGTCCTGGTCCTCGACTCGCTGCACCATCTACAGATTGTTGTGTTTCTCTCAGCATGACGTGTGCTGAAGAATTTGTGTTGTTGCAGTGAAAAGATTTTAATGCAATCATTATTTAATATGAATATGAAAGATTATCAGTTAAGTCATTATTTCAAGAACTGCTAACAATATGTTCAAAAACCATCTTGATATATTTGATTGTACTGCTTAATTTTCTGCGTGTTGACGGTCGTATAAATGGAAATACAAGCCGGATCAGGATGAACGTTAGTATTATGGTGTTTATCTGCTGCTGCCTCACTGACCTGCTCTGGTGCTGCTGTGGATTTAGATGTTTGGCTGACGCTCAAACTGGGCTTATCTTCTCCAGGATTTACTCTGTGATGAGTTGTAAGCGGGTTGTTTGTGCAGGACTTATGTCTCCATGTCTCCAGTGATCATGTCAGACCTCGGCTCACCTGAGACTCCTCACAGGTGGAGAACTGCACCCTCAGCTCCAAGAGCGCCGCCCTCATGGCCCAGAACGCTCAGGTCCAGAGCCAGCAGAGCAACGTGGAGGGCGAGAGGGACGGGGCCCTCAGGGAGAAGGAGGAGGTCAGGTCCACGTACGAGATGCTGCTCCGGGACCACGAGAAGCTGGCGGCGCTTCACGAGCGGCAGGCCGTGGAGTACGAGGCTCTGATCGGGAAGCATGGAGGCCTGAAGAGCTCGCACAAGAGCCTGGAGCAGCAGCACCGGGACCTGGAGGACAGGTGAGAGAAGGTCCTTGGAGCTCGTGGTCGTAGCTTCACGCCGTCCGATGCCTGCAGGTACAAACAGCTGCTGCAGAAGAAGAGCGACCTGGAGGAGCTGGAGAAGAACCTGAAGGAGCAGCAGGAAAAGATGGCTTCAGAGAACCAGAGTCACCGAAACACAGCCGACCAGTGCAAGCATCTGAAGGAGGAGAACGACAGGTCGTCACGATTCCTGTGCCTCGGATGAAATAACATGTCAGACGAACAACATACTCTCAGGGTTCCTGTGGTCCTTCAAGATCTTCAGTCACATCACACGGATACAAAATGAGTAAAAGAAAATAAATGAGAGTAAAAAAAAATAAACGAGAGTAAAAGAAAATAAATGAGAGTAAAAAAAAATAAACGAGAGTAAAAGAAAATAAATGAGAGTAAAAGAAAATAAATGAGAGTAAAAGAAAATAAACAAGAGTAAAAGAAAATAAATGAGAGTAAAAGAAAATAAATGAGAGTAAAAAAAAACGAAAATAAACAAAAGTAAATGAGAGTAAAAAAATAAACGAGAGTAAAAGAAAATAAATGAGAGTAAAAGAAAATAAATGAGAGTAAAAGAAAATAAACAAGAGTAAAATAAAATAAATGAGAGTAAAAGAAAATAAACGAGAGTAAAAAAAAATAAACGAGAGTAAAAGAAAATAAATAAAAATAAATAAATGAGAGTAAAAGAAAATAAATAAAAATAAATAAATGAGAGTAAAAGAAAATAAATAAAAATAAATAAATGAGAGTAAAAGAAAATAAATGAAAATAAATAAATGAGAGTAAAAGAAAATAAATAAAAATAAATAAATGAGAGTAAAAGAAAATAAATAAAAATAAATAAATGAGAGTAAAAGAAAATAAACGAGGAAAAAGAAAATAAATAAAAATAAATAAATGAGAGTAAAAGAAAATAAATAAAAATAAATAAATGAGAGTAAAAGAAAATAAACGAGAGTAAAAGAAAATAAATGAGAGTAAAAGAAAATAAATGAGAGTAAAAGAAAATAAACGAGAGTAAAAGAAAATAAATAAAAATAAATAAATGAGAGTAAAAGAAAATAAATAAAAATAAATAAATGAGAGTAAAAGAAAATAAACGAGAGTAAAAGAAAATAAATGAGAGTAAAAAGAAAATAAATGAGAGTAAAAGAAAATAAACGAGAGTAAAAGAAAATAAATAAATGAGAGTAAAAGAAAATAAACGAGAGTAAAAGAAAATAAATGAGAGTAAAAGAAAATAAATGAGAGTAAAAGAAAATAAACGAGAGTAAAAGAAAATAAATAAAAATAAATAAATGAGAGTAAAAGAAAATAAACGAGAGTAAAAGAAAATAAATAAAAATAAATAAAGAAAATAAAAAGTAAAAAAATAAACGAGAGTAAAAGAAAATAAATAAATGAGAGCAAAAGAAAATAAAGAGAGTTTAGAGAATAAGAATAAGATAACACAATCTAAGTCTAAAGATAAAGAACATAGATAGACAGACATAGATAGAAGACAAAGATTTACATAGAATAGAACATCAAGATACTTTCACTTCTGCCCCCAAACTCACAATTAAACAATCTTATAACACGAGGAATATATATATAGACGTAGTTTATTTATTTCTGATCAATTCTTCATGTTTACGCTTCAATCCAAGAGTTACAACAGTTTGGATGTCGAGTGTCTTTTTAGCAAAATATATCTTTTCTTTCTTCAGTTTCCTGGTTTGTCAAAGATATTCTGAAGAACAAACTTTCTGAACATGTTCTTCTCAACACAGACTGAACTCAACGTATCGTCAGCTGATGAAGGACAACGAGAACCTGCAGTCGGACCACAAGACCGTCAAGACCCAGCTGAACGCGGCCAAGCTGGATCAGACCAAGCTGGAGGCGGACTTCTCCAGACTGAAGGAGCAGTACCAGCAGCTGGACATCACCTCCACCAAACTGACCAACCAGTGCGAGGTGAGGGCGGAGCCTCGTCCGGCTGTCAATCACAAGCATGATGCTAACGTCTCGTCGCAGCTGCTGAGCCAACTGAAGGGGAACCTGGAGGAGGAGAACCGGCACCTGCTGGACCAGATCCAGACCCTCATGCTGCAGAACCGGACGCTGCTGGAACAGACCATGGAGAGCAAAGATCTGTTCCACGTGGAGCAGAGACAGTACATGTAGGAGCCTCGACGCCGTCGCTGCTGCAGCTCCAACTCATCTTCTTCTACAAACACAAACATAAACACAAACATGAACACCAACTCATCTTCTTCTACAAACACAAACATAAACACAAACATGAACATGAACTCATCTTCTTCTACAAACACAAACATAAACACAAACATGAACATGAACTCATCTTCTTCTACAAACACAAACATAAACACAAACATGAACACCAACTCATCTTCTTCTACAAATACAAACATAAACACAAACATGAACATGAACTCATCTTCTTCTACAAACACAAACATAAACACAAACATGAACATGAACTCATCTTCTTCTACAAACACAAACATAAACACAAACATGAACATGAACACAAACACCAACTCATCTTCTTCTACAAACACAAACATAAACACAAACACACCAACTCACTCTTCTTCTAAAATACAAAAAACAAACAAAAAATCCCCCCCCCTTTTTTTTTTTTCTCAAATACAAACATAAACACAAACATGAACACCAACTCATCTTCTTCTACAAATACAAACATAAACACAAACATGAACACCAACTCATCTTCTTCTACAAATACAAACATAAACACAAACATGAACACCAACTCATCTTCTTCTACAAATACAAACATAAACACAAACATGAACACCAACTCATCTTCTTCTACAAATACAAACATAAACACAAACACCAACTCATCTTCTTCTACAAACACAAACACAAACAAAAACATGAACATGAACTCATCTTCTTCTACAAATACAAACACAAACACAAACACCAACTCATCTTCTTCTACAAATACAAACACAAACACAAACATGAACACCAACTCATCTTCTTCTACAAACACAAACATAAACACAAACATGAACATGAACTCATCTTCTTCTACAAACACAAACATAAACACAAACATGAACATGAACTCATCTTCTTCTACAAATACAAACATAAACACAAACATGAACACCAACTCATCTTCTTCTACAAATACAAACATAAACACAAACATGAACACCAACTCATCTTCTTCTACAAATACAAACATAAACACAAACACAAACACCAACTCATCTTCTTCTACAAATACAAACATAAACACAAACACCAACTCATCTTCTTCTACAAATACAAACATAAACACAAACACAAACACCAACTCATCTTCTTCTACAAATACAAACACAAACACAAACACCAACTCATCTTCTTCGTCCTCAGAGACAAACTCAACGAGCTCAGGAGGCAGAAGGAGAAGCTGGAGGAGAAGATCATGGATCAGTACAAGTTCTACGACCCGTCGCCGCCTCGCAGGCAAGTTTCATCTTTTGTTACTTAAACCTGAGAAAGTTTATCTTCAGATTAATAAAAACATGAATTTAACATTTCAAAGGTATTTTGTTTTGAAATAAATGTTTTTTTTTCAACTATTGAATAATGTTTGAAATAATTATATTCAATAATCTTTGTATTGAAAGATTAGTTTCAAGAAAATAGTTTGATTAAACCGTTTGAACAACTTTGAAGGACGTAGTTTAATAATTTCAATCATTTGAAAAAACATTTTCTGAATCAAATCATTTTAACTCATAGTTAACTCATAGTTAACTCATAGTTAACTCACATGAACTCATAGTTAACTCACATGAACTCATAGTTAACTCATAGTTAACTCATATGAACTCATAGTTAACTCACATGAACTCATAGTTAACTCACATGAACTCATAGTTAACTCACATGAACTCATAGTTAACTCATAGTTAACTCACATGCATATTAACTCACATGTGAAGTCATAGTTAACTCACATGAACTCATAGTTAACTCACATGAACTCATAGTTAACTCATAGTTAACTCATAGTTAACTCATAGTTAACTCACATGAACTCATAGTTAACTCATAGTTAACTCACATGAACTCATAGTTAACTCATAGTTAACTCACATGAACTCATAGTTAACTCATAGTTAACTCACATGAACTCATAGTTAACTCACATGAACTCATAGTTAACTCATAGTTAACTCACATGAACTCATAGTTAACTCACATGAACTCATAGTTAACTCATAGTTAACTCACATGAACTCATAGTTAACTCATAGTTAACTCACATGAACTCGTAGTTAACTCATAGTTAACTCACATGAACTCATAGTTAACTCATAGTTAACTCACATGAACTCATAGTTAACTCATAGTTAACTCACATGAACTCGTAGTTAACTCATAGTTAACTCACATGAACTCATAGTTAACTCATAGTTAACTCACATGAACTCGTAGTTAACTCATAGTTAACTCACATGAACTCATAGTTAACTCATAGTTAACTCACATGAACTCATAGTTAACTCACATGAACTCGTAGTTAACTCATAGTTAACTCACATGAACTCGTAGTTAACTCATAGTTAACTCACATGAACTCATAGTTAACTCACATGACTGTTAACTCGTAGTTAACTCATAGTTAACTCACATGAACTCATAGTTAACTCACATGAACTCGTAGTTAACTCATAGTTAACTCATATGAACTCGTAGTTAACTCATAGTTAACTCACATGAACTCGTAGTTAACTCACTGATTTATTATAATTATAATGATTTACTTCAATGAAAACGACTGTAAATCTTGATTCTCGCAGGCGTGGAAACTGGATCGCGCTGAAGATGAAGAAGCTCATCAAACCCAAGAGTCGCGAGCGAATGCGTTCTCTGACTCTCACGCCGTCGCGCTCAGAGTTCGGCGA